>JARWAU010000136.1:0-131528 GCA_029958995.1 Bombus sonorus | reverse complement strand
GTTTTCAATGACTTCATCACGAGTCATACCAATACCATTATCCGCAATGGTTAATGTGCCAGCTTCTTTATTAGTAGAAATGCGCACACCCAGTTCACCATCACCGGCATATAGATTTGGGTTTTCTAGCGCTTTAAAACGTAATTTATCGGCCGCATCAGATGCGTTTGAAATGAGTTCTCTTAAAAAAATCTCTTTATTTGAATATAAAGAGTGAATCATTAAATGTAGAATTTGTTTAACTTCAGATTGAAATCCGCGCGTTTCTGTTCCTTGCTTACTCATTGACTAATACCTCAACTCTAATTAGCAAATTAGACATAATGTTCTGATTAATTGTTGTATTGCTATATGGGAACAAAAAAAGCAATTTCAAGAGATAAGATTATAATTGCTTAATTTTTGTCTAATCAATAAAAAAAAGCCCCGAAATCATCGAGGCTTTGAATGTGGATAATAATTGAATTACTTTGTTTCTGGCAAGAATCCACAAATCAAAATTAGCACAACGGCAACAGGGATAACAAAACGTGTTAAAACTGTCCAGACTTTAAACCAGAACTCGCTTAAATTAAGCTCTTTGCGAATAATTTTTTGATTCATCATCCAAGCGCCAAAGATAACCGTACCTAATCCCGTCACAGGTAGCATGATTTTACTTGTTAAATAGTCTAATAAATTAAAAAGGTGTTTATCAAAAAGTTTAACGTCAGACCATAAGTTAAAGGATAACAAACAAGCAATACCTAAAGCCCAAATGACAATACTACTTGCAATAGTTGCTGCTTTTCTGCCTAGTGGGGTTTTTTCTTCTAATAACTCAACGGTTGGTTCAAGTAATGAAATAGAAGAGGTTAATGCTGCAAAAGTTAGGAATATAAAGAACAATATACCTAAAATAGTACCACCTGCCATGTTACCAAACGCAATTGGTAGTGTAACGAAGATAAGGCCTTCTCCCACTGCAGGAGGTAAATTGTTAGCAAAAACTAAAGGGAAAATAGCTAAACCAGATAATACGGCAACAATAACGTCTAATATTACCACTGTGCGTGCGGTTGACAATAAGTTGACATCTTTTCCTAGGTATGAACCATATGCCATCATAATCCCCATACCTAATGATAAACTAAAAAAAGCATGACCTAATGCTGCTAAAATAGCCGTGCCATTTAACGCTGACCAATTAGGTGAAAATAAAAATTTACATGCAACAACAAAAGATGGACCACTAGCGTAGGCTGCATAGGCAACAAGAATTAATAATAAAATACCTAATCCTGGCATCATCAGCTTACAAGCACGCTCTAAACCAGCACCAACACCTAACGCAACGATAAGTGCAGTGATAGCCATAAATACGGTATGCCAAGTTAATAAATGGCTCACGTTACCACGGAAATCATCAAAAATTTGTTTAGTAATTACACCATTCACCCCATCAAATGAGCCTTTAGCTGCTATAAAAATATAATCGGTCGCCCAACCACCAATAACGCTATAAAATGATAGAATTAAAAAAGAACCTACTACGCCAATAATACCGACCCAGCGCCAAGATTTTGAACGGCCTTCTGAAACAGCGACATCTTCCATAGTATGAATTGGATTTTTTTGCCCACGACGGCCAATCAACCATTCTAAAACTAAAATAGGCAGACCAATAACAAACATAAATAGCAAATAGGTAAGCACAAATGCGGAGCCTCCCATTTGACCAGCCATGTATGGAAATTTCCAAATATTACCCAACCCAACAGCAGAGCCAGCCGCCGCAAGCATAAATCCCATGCGAGAGCTCCATTGTGAGTGGTTTGTCTTCATAGTACCCGTACTCATGAATATATCTTCCCTAGATTTTTTTGATTAAATATTTAATTTTAAGCATTAGCCGACGGCTAACTGTTATTATCTTAGATAAATAAAGCACTAAATCATGCCATGAAATAAGCCTATAGACAAGAAAACATTGCCATTTATTTGTGGATGACCAATAAAAAACAGCTTCTTAAAACTAACTTAAACCTGTTTATTAAGTGGCTTAATTTCGCCTAGAAATGATGTTATAAATGCAAAAAAAGTTGAGGAAAGGGGGTTTTGAAGGCCTAAATTGTAAATAATTGACCCGATTTTCCATCTAATGTCTAAAAAGCAACATAAAAAAAACCGCTCCAGCTAATGCTAGAACGGTTTTTGCTTTGGAGTTACATATAAACTGGGATTATGCTTGGTATTTTTTCATCACGATTGATGCATTAGTTCCACCAAAACCAAAGCTGTTTGACATGACTGTCGTTAATTCACGCTCGGTTGGTTCAGTGATAATATTCATACCGACTGCTTCATCAGCAAGTTCGTCAATATTGATACTTGGCGTAATAAAGCCGTGTTCAAGCATAAGTAGAGAATAAATCAATTCTTGTGCACCAGTTGCACTTAATGAATGGCCAGTCATTGATTTGGTTGAAGAAATAGCTGGAATGTTATCACCAAATACTTGCTTGATTGCCCACAATTCTTTAACGTCACCAACTGGCGTTGAAGTACCATGAGTATTGATATAATCAACAGGTACATCTAAATCTTGAATAGCAAGTTGCATACAACGCATCGCACCTTCACCTGATGGTGCAACCATATCATAACCGTCAGATGTGGCGCCGTAACCAACTAGTTCACCATAGATATGTGCGCCACGCGCAAGTGCATGTTCAAGTTCTTCAACGACAACCATTCCTGCACCACCAGCGATAACAAAGCCATCACGGTTTTTATCATAAGCGCGCGATGCTTTTTCTGGGGTGTCGTTGTATTTAGTTGATAAAGCACCCATTGCGTCAAATTCGCAAGACATTTCCCAGCAAAGCTCTTCACCACCACCAGCAAAAACAATATCTTGTTTGCCAAGTTGGATAAGTTCAGCCGCATGGCCAATACAGTGAACAGATGTTGCACAAGCTGATGTCATTGAATAACTGACGCCTTTAATTTTAAATGGCGTGGCTAAACATGCTGATATCGCAGATGACATTGATTTGGTTACCGCATAAGGCCCAACACCTCTTAAACCTTTTTCTTTCATACCTGCGACGACATTATATTGCGTTTTTGTTGAGCCACCATAACCAGCGATAAGGCCAGTACGGGGATTAGAAACTTGTTCAGGCGTTAATTTTGCATCCTCAATGGCCTGTTGAAGAGCAAGATAACCATAAATAGAAGCATCATTCATAAAACGGACAACTTTGCGATCGATTAATCCAGTTGTATCTAATTTAACATTACCGCATACATGACTACGCATTCCGCTATCTTTCATTTCTTGTGAGAAAGTAATACCACTTCGGCCGATTCTCAACGACTCTAAAACTTCTTTGGTATTATTCCCAATACTTGAAAGAATACCTAATCCTGTAATTACTACACGTTTCATCTAATGCTCTACTCCTAAGTTAACTGGCTTCGTATGAAAAACAGCGCTAATTATAGCGTACACTTGTAAGCTGAACAATACCCCCTAATTGATTTTATTTGTTACATTATTAAATAAGATCAACTAATGGTCGCAATAAAAGGTAGAAATAATAATTTTTACATATTATTAACAAAATCTTATTAAAACAACGTTTAACTGTGCTGTTATTGAACAAATTTTTCTTATATTCGATCTAATTATTTACTTGCGAAGGCATATAAAATAACTATAATACTGTAAATATATACAGCAATTGGTAATGGTTATGATTGAAGACAAAATGATATCAAAGCTTGAGATACTTGCAGAATCAGCAAAATATGACATTTCGTGTGCATCAAGTGGTACCTCACGCAGTAATAAAAATAAAGGTATTGGTAGTGCTGCACAGCGCGGTATTTGTCACTCTTTTACGGCGGATGGTCGATGTGTTTCATTGTTAAAAATTATGCTCACCAATTACTGTATGTTTGATTGTGCATATTGCATTAATCGCCAAAGCAACGACATTCCTCGAGCTGGCTTTACTCCGAAAGAATTGGCTGATCTTACGATTGAATTTTACCGCCGTAATTATATTGAAGGATTATTTTTAAGCTCAGGTATTGTGCGGAGCGCTGATCACACGATGGAAAGAATGATTCGGGTAGTCACCATTTTACGCAATGAGTATAACTTCAATGGTTACATCCACATGAAAGCGATTCCGGGTGCAAGTAATGAATTAATCAGCCAAGCCGGTTTATTGGTTGATCGCATGAGTGTTAATCTAGAAATTGCAACTGAACGCAATTTAAAACTACTTGCGCCTGATAAAGATCATCAGACTATTTATCAACCCATGCGACACATCCAACAAAATTTGATGGAAAACATTGAAGATCGCAAAAAGCTCAAATCAACACCAAAGTTTGTGCCAGCAGGGCAGAGTACGCAAGTGATTATTGGAGCAACGGACGAGACTGATAATCAAATCTTACAACTCACCGCCAAGCTATATAAACGCCCCAGCATGAAGCGCGTTTACTATTCGGGATTTATTCCCGTCAATAGCTATGATAAGCGATTACCTGTCGTGCAAGACGTCCCAAGAGTGCGCGAAAACCGCTTATACCAAGCTGATTGGTTACTTCGTTTTTATGATTTTAGCGTCGATGAAATTGTTAATGATGAGCATCCCGATCTTGATTTAACCGTCGATCCCAAATTATCGTGGGCGATTCGCAATCCGCAGTTTTTTCCGGTGGATATTAATCGGGATAGTTACCAACAAATATTACGAGTGCCAGGTATTGGCGTTAAATCAGCAAAATTAATCGTTATGGCAAGACGACATCGAAAACTAAATCTCGAGGCGTTAAAACGAATTGGCGTCGTGCTCAAACGTGCCCAATTTTTTATTGTTTGCCATGAAATGCGCGCTTATAAATTACTTGACTCATCGGCCGAATATATCCGCCTTAGCTTGCAAGAAACCCCGCTTCTTGAAGTCAAAAATGATCCAAATCCTCAGCAATTGGTTATGGGATGGTGAGTCATGCTTGCATTTTATTATGACAAAACTTTCGAAGGGCTAATGTGCGCTGTGTTTGATGCATTTAAACTAAAAAAAATGCCTGAATGTTTATTAGCGAATGGTGAAATTGCGCCACTTTTGGTATTGGATGTTCACCAAGTAGAATATCGTAATAGCAAATATGAAAGAGTATTTACTGCACTACAAAAAAAGTTATCGCAAATTGCGATGAATCAACTACTGTATACGTGGTTATCGGAGTTGCCTGAAAGTGACTTGATTATCTTTCGCTATATTTGCAAAGTATTTAGCTCAACGGGTTCGATTGAAACCGATTTTGGTGATCCTAATGTGTTAGCTGTTCACGATATCGCTAAAAAAGTAAATAAAGAAAAACACCATATTCAACAATTTGTTCGATTTAACACAATTCAAAACCCAACTAGTCATAACGATGTTAACGATAAAATCTATTTTGCAGTTATCGAACCGATTTATAATGCATTACCGTTAACACTCCGATTTTTTAAAGATCGCTATGCCGATCAAAAGTGGGCAATTTATGACGAAAAACGCCAATACGGCTATTATTATGATTTAGAAAAACTAACGCAAATTGCGTTAAACGCTAATGATAAGCTAATCGTCAATAACCAAATCAACCAAGATTACCTAACTGATGATGAAAAACATTTTCAAACCATGTGGTATCGTTATTGCAAGGCGTTAACCATTAAAGAAAGAATCAATCCCAAACTGCAACGGCAACAAATGCCGAAACGGTTTTGGCATCATTTACCTGAAATGCAAGACAAATAAAAAACACCGAACAAGTCGGCATTTTTCACAGAAAATAGGTAAAAATTATTGAGCATCGATATCGTCAATAATGTCATTAATGTTTTCTTGGCGTTGCTTTTCTTTTTGTACATCAACTTTACCGCCAGACGCATTAAAATCATTGCGTTGGAAGTAAGCATTACGCATAAAGTTGTATGGATCATCACTATTTTTGAGTAAATCTTCATACTCAATCGCCATAGCACGAGCTTCAACGCCATCAACGACGCCGCGAACCAACGCCCATTGCCAATCTAACCAAACAAGTGGTGGATATAACGTATCAACAAGATCACCACCTTCTTGACGAAGTGTAGCCGAACCATAGAAAGGTAATACAACATAAGGACCATAAGGAACATCGTAATGACCTAAAGTATCACCAAAACTATGTTTTGTCCCTTTTTGCAATTGAGGATCAGCAACGCCAGCAACATCAAAAATACCAGCAACACCAAACACGGTATTGATAAAGAATCTTGCTAAATGTTTGCCAGCCTCACGCCCTTCACCTTGTAGTGCACTATTGACCACTGATGCCGGTTCAGAAAGGTTAGATGAAAAGTTAACAACACCTTTACGTACAGGCGTTGGTACATAATCCTTCCAAGCTACAGCCGCTGGGCGCAAGATATAAGGATCAAGTGCATAATAGTTAACATTAAACATTGCCTTATTAAAGCCTGATAGTGGGTCACTATAACTATTTGTTTCTGGCTGATAGGTTGCGCAACTAGTTAGTGCCAAAGCCGAGAACATCATACCTATTATTCTTTTTTTCATAATGTTACCGAAATAAAATGATAAATTTTTGAATGCTAAATTGTAGCATATTTACACTAAATAGAAAATTTTTGATTATTTAAATGGCATTATTTTGATAAATTTATTAGAATAACGCCCCTCGACGACCTCATAGTTAAATGGATATAACGAGCCCCTCCTAAGGGCTAGTTGCAGGTTCGATTCCTGCTGGGGTCAAGTTCAATAAAACATCGCTCCGCCAGAAATCACTACGTTACTCAAACGCTATTGCGCGATCCCAAATAACCACCAAAATATAAAACGCCTGAAAGATCTAGCCTAACAATCAAAAAAGGTGAGGAAAGGGGTTTTTGAAGAGGGAAATTCGTCAGAATTTGTTGTTTTCCTGTAATTAAGCCTGCATAACACTACCAAATGCGATTTATTCTATCAATCGCATCCACAATCAGTGCTACTTGCTTGTTGTTTTTTCGCTTGATTGTTTTTTTTGATAATCGCTTGCACTTTTTGGGATACAACCGCTAAATGTTCTTTTGAATCTAGATAGTTTTGTGCAGCGGCTTTTGCGTACCATTGTTTGGCTTTGGCGTAGTTTTGTTTTACGCCAGTGCCTTTGTGATACATTGTTGCTAGGGTGTATTGGGCAATGGGGTAGCCTTTGTTAGCCGCTTTTGTATCCCATTGGATTCCTTTTTGATAATTTTGTTTTGTGCCTTGGCCATTGTAATACAATATTGCTAGGCTATGTTGAGCACCAAGGTGCCCTTGATTGGCTGCTTTTTCGAACCATTCTTTGGCATGGATGTAGTCAGGTTCGATGTTTTGCTGTTTGTTATCGACTTCACCGTGTTCAATACCTTTAAATACGCGTGTTCCATCTATTTTGCCATTGGCAAACATGATTCCAATTTGGTACTGAGCTTCAGGATCGCTTTGTTCTGTGGCTTTTTGGTATTCAATTTCGAAATTAAGCACGGTGGAATCATCAGCAAAGGTGACACTACAATAGTATAAAGATAATGACAGGATAAGTATTAATTTTTTCATTGAGTATCCGGTATTTTGCGTATTGCTAAAGGCTATTGTGATTAGGTAATTGATTGGTTATTTTATAAGTCATTTTGCAAAATTATCAATGCTTTCTTTTTGAATTTTGAGTTGTAGAGTAAGTTAAGAAGAAAGAGGTGGGTCGTGAGCTTGATTATTCGGCACATCGTGTACCTCACCCTTTCAGGGCCAACACGTTGTGTTGTTCAAATTCGTTCCAGACGAATTTGTCGAACGCAGACGTTCTCATCGCTTAATGGGTTTAATTAATGCTTTGAGTTGTGGGATAAGTTAATAAAAAAAGAGGTGGGTCGTGAGCTTGATTATTCGGCACATCGTGTGCCTCACCCTTTCAGGGCCAACACGTTGTGTTGTTCAAATTCGTTCCAGACGAATTTGTCGAACGCAGGCGTTCTCATCGCTTAATGAGTCCAATTAATGTTTTGAGTTGTGGGATAAGTTAATAAAAAAAGTGGTGGGTCGTGAGCGATTCGAACGCTCGACAAACGGATTAAAAGTCCGCTGCTCTACCGACTGAGCTAACAACCCAATAAGTGAAAAAGTGGTGGGTGATACCGGGTTCGAACCAGTGACCCCCTCCTTGTAAGGGAGGTGCTCTCCCAACTGAGCTAATCACCCCATGCGTTTTCTTTCGAAAACTTCACGGTAAGAATTGGTGGGTGATACCGGGTTCGAACCAGTGACCCCCTCCTTGTAAGGGAGGTGCTCTCCCAACTGAGCTAATCACCCTTACCGTGTGGATGTGCATTATAAGGAACGGCTCACGCCAGTCAACCTTTTTTTTTAGATTTCTTAAAATTTATCTTTGTTCGGTGTAATTTTAGACATTTTTTGGGTGATGCTTCGCAAAAATGAATTTTATTTGTTTGTCTCTTCGTTGTTTTGGTTAAGATTGCACGATATTGCTAATCAACCTATTTAAGAGAAGTATGCTGGTTTTTAATAAAAGTCGGGCGGTGATTGATATTGAGCCTACGGTGCTGCGTTATCAAATTGTAGGCGCTAAAACGCGCGGTAGAATAATTGATAATAAAAAATTTATTGATATCCCTTATCAAGATTCGACTGATGTTGAGCTTTTTCTGCAAAATTTGAAACATCAAGCACCGAGTCTAACTACAATTGAACTGAACTTAAGCAATAATTTTATCCAGTATCAGCAAACCGCTTACCCTGATGTGACGCTGACGGTAAGTGAATTAGCTTTATATGTTGAAGCCTCGCTTTATAAACTCTTTCAGCAATCAGTTAATCAGCTTTTTTTTGATTTTGTGCCATTATCAGGATCACCGAAGGCGTTGATGATTGCTGTGTGTCAGCGTGAGACAGTTAATTATTGGGTGGATTTATGTCAAAAATATGGTTTTACGTTGTTATTTGTTGGCAGCCATTTTGAAGATAATCAATTTAATTTTTTACCTTGGCGAAAGCAAAAGGCGAAGCAGCATCAATTTAAGTTGTTTTTGTTTGTTATTAGTTTTGTTGGGGGAATGGTTTGCTTGTTTTTTTATCTGTTGATTAATACACAGGCAAACTTTGATCGCTATTCTAAACAAGTATCGGAACAACAAGCATTACAACAGGCGTTGGTGGCTGAGTTGTCGAGTTATTTTCCTCATCCTTCACCAAGTCAAAAGCAGATTCAACAATCATTGCAGATGTTTTCAGAAACGCTGCCAGCGACGATTTGGCTAAATTTATATGAATATGAAGCACAGAAGATAAATATTACAGGTCGTGGTATTAATTATCTGGATATTATTAATTTTAATCAACAACTTTCAGCAATTAGTATGGTGAATAAGAGTCAAGTGAAAAATATCGAAAATAATAATGATAGTTTGTTGTTTCAAATGGATGTTGAATTGAATGAGTGATGATTTTTTTAATAGGCCGATTTGGCAACAATATTTGATTTGTATTTTATTGCCGTCAACTTTGTTTTTTGTTGGTTATCAATTTTTTATTAAGGAGATAAAACAGCAAGCTGAGCAGCAAATTGCATTATATGAGGAAAAGAAAGTTGACGTTGAGTTGCTCCAAACAAGAATTGAACGCTATCGGTCAGCTAAAAACAGTTCGTTAACCTTGGTAAGCGAGCATGAACTAGCTAAAGCCATTGTTAATAATCAATTGGTATTAACGTCGTTCAAGCATGAACAAAGTGATTCGGCAACTTATTTGGATGTGGAGTTGCAGGGACAGTTTGCCGATTTTATGCGGTTTATCAGCAATTTTAATGATAATTTTTATTATGTGGATTTTCAAAATCTTTCTATAAGCAAGCAGGACGGTTTTTTGCGATTTAGGTTTAGTTTGTTGTTTAAAACGGATGTCGTTTAAAAGGAATACGGAATGAGTCGATTTTTAGCCGTTATTTTTTGTGCATCAATTTTTAGCTGTTTCAATACCCATGCTGATAATGCTTTTTCTCGAGATCCCTTTGAGCAAACCATCGCACTTAATTGCCAAGGGCAAACTGAGCTTTTAAATAAGCAGATCCAAGAGTGGCAGTTTAAAGGCATAATTCAGCATATAGATAGTGATTATCAACAAATATGGCTTTCGTCAGATGGTGGTTGGTTAGCTATTACGAATAATGTGGTGCCTCATGTTTTGTTCCCGTGGATGATTCAAGCAGTGCTAAGCGATAAGATTTTATGGCAAGCCAATTTGCCTGAGTATTGTCATCATCAGGTGTTGTGGACAATGCAATTAACTCAGTAAAAGAAGATTTATTTTTGAGGTTGTAATTAATGATTAAAGTCCGTCAGCTATTAAACATTTTTGAACCATTACATTTAGTTATCGTTATGTTGCTTATGCTTTTGCCCATGTTATGTTTGGCAAATCCTGACGATTCGGCAAAGACTGAGCCAAATGATCTTATTTCAATCAATTTTTATCAAACTGATATCGATATTATTTTGCAAGCATTAGCAGATAATAAACAGATGAATTTAGTAATGATGGATGATATAGCGATTAAGCAAACGATTAAACTTCAACGTGTTGATTGGCAAAAAGCATTAAATGTTGTTTTAAAGGCAGCAAATTTACAGGCTGAAATTGAAGATAATATTTTATTTATATCTAAATCTATTGATCCAGATGTGTTAGCACAAAAGGCATTGTTAGAACAGAAGGAGCAGGAATTAAAACAGCCATTGAACTTGTTAACTATTCCAGTTAAGCATGCTGATCCTAATAGTTTAGTTGAAATTATCCAACAGCAAGGTCTGTTATCTGATCGAGGAAAATCGATGGTTGATAAAAGAACGAATTCAATACTTGTTACCGATGTGTCTAAGCAATTTGCTGGTATCAAACGGTTGGTAAAAGCGTTGGATCAATCTGTTCCTCAAGTTCATATTTCGGCACATATTGTGACGATGAGTGATGAAAGTATGAAGGAGCTAGGTATTAAATGGGGATATACTGGCCGAGGGTCCCAGTTTTTTAATCAGTTTGATGTTGATCTTGGTGTCGCTAATTCGTCCTCTTCTATTGGTTTTAATGTCGCTAAGCTTTCTGGACGATTGTTAAATTTAGAGCTTTCGGCATTAGAGTCTGAAAATCAGTTGGAAATTATTGCTAGCCCAAATTTGTTAACTGCAAATCAGAATATGGCTTCGATTAAGCAAGGGACGGAAATTCCTTACGAGGTGTCGAATGGTAGTAATGGTTCGACTTCGATTGAATTTAAGCAAGCCGTGCTTGGTTTAGAAGTCACGCCTAAGATAGTTGCCGATAACCAAATGATTTTGGACTTATATATTACTCAAAATACCCCAGGTCGTACAATTAAGCGTCATGAAGGTGGGGAAGCTTTAGCTATTGAAACGCAAGAAATTAAAACCCAAGTGAAAGTCAAAAGTGGGGAAACCGTTGTATTGGGGGGAATTTTTCAACAAGTTAATAGTAACGCTAAAAAGAAAGTACCAGGAATTGCTGATGTGCCAATTATTGGTAATGCTTTTAAATATCGTGCCAAAAAACATCAAAAACGTGAGTTAGTTATTTTTATTACTCCGCAATTAGTTGAGTAAATAGCCATGGAGTTGTATCATACTAAGTCTAGTTATATTACGTTGTTCTGATTATTTTCGTTCACAGAAAAGCGTAATTATTAAAATCATAATTTATTATCAAAGTTGAGAATATCATGTTTCATTTTGTCGCTTCTGATCTAGATGGTACTTTGTTAAATACTGAACATAGTTTGTCACCGTTTACTAAAAAAACACTGCAAGCTTTACGTCAAATGGGAATTCATTTTGCCTTTGCTACTGGTCGACATCATGTTGATGTTGCTAGGATGCGTGAAAATATGGAAATTGATGCTTTTATGATAACGTCAAATGGTGCGAGAGTTCATGATAGTGAGGGGAATCTCGTTTTTAGCCGTAGTTTTGAGCCTAATATTGCTAGTGAGTTGGCTCAAGTGGGTAAAGATAATCCATATATTTATACTCATGTCTACCGTGGTGATGATTGGTTAATTAATAAGCCTGATTCCCATTCGCTTAGTTTTTTTGTCGATACTCAATTTAACTATCAATTTTTTGATCCACTTAATTTTGGCGTTAATGATGTTGCGAAGATTTATTTTACGACTTCTGATGATGCGCATAATCATTATTTATTGGATTTGAGACATAAAATCGAAGAACAGTTTGGTAATAAGGTCAGCATTGCATTTTCGACAGCAAATTGCCTTGAAGTGATGGCCGAAAATGTGACCAAAGGTAGTGCGTTAAAGTTAGTGGTTGAAAGCTTGGGTTACCAGCTTAAAGATAGCATTGCGTTTGGTGATGGCATGAATGATTATGAGATGTTAAAGATGGCAGGGAAGGGGTGTATCATGAAAAATGCAAGTCCTGATCTTAAGATGTTACTTCCTGAACTTGAAGTGATTGGTTCTAATGCTGATGATGCTGTGCCTCACTATTTAACTGATCTTTTACTTTAATTTGATTATTTTTATTAACTATAACGATGATTGTTGATAAAGAACTGAATACGCTGGGTTTACGGTGCCCTGAGCCAATTATGCTTGTCCGTAAAGCGATTAGAGAATTAGCCGTTGGGCAAATATTGCATGTTGTTGCTGATGATTTGGCTACAACGCGTGATATTCCTAGCTTTTGTCGGTATATGGATCATGAATTGATTAACTCAAAAACTGAGTCAGCACCTTTTGAATATTGGATTAAGAAATCACATTAATGAAGTGATTTGAAAGCTTTTCAATTGCATTTTGTTATGTTGATAAGTCGATATTTTTTAAATGATAACGGAGTGTGCGCCAATCATTAGGCTCAAGATTATCTATCATCAAAAATAATACTCTTCTTTTGCCATCATGACGTGATTTTAAGTTGATAATCATTATGTAGCGCAGCATAAGCGGTTTACGCATTAAGTACCAACGCTGTTTATGCCAATAAATTTGGTGAGTGACGTCAAATAGCGTAAATTCCCCTTTGATGGTTTTGAAATAGCAAATAGTGCGCCACCATTCAATTATTAATATAAAAATAAATATAAAGGTATAACAATTTAACGATGTATGTGCTAATTGTACTAAGCAGGTAATCATTAAGAGTAGATAAAATGTGGTTGAACTTAAAAAGTGTAACAATGAAGGTGTAAGTGTTGTGCTCCACATATTTGTGCTGTTTAGTGTGCTTTAAATCACAATTATTCAATTGTTTTATAAGATTTATTTAAAAATATAAAAATATTGTGAGATAATACGCAAATTTTTTAAAAAATTTTCTAACAAAATAAAATTTTTAGAAAACGATTAAGTTAGTTGTTTAAGTTTAAAAACTAAAATTTAATGAATTTAAACAATATATTAAATATAGAAAAGTGTTGCTTTTTATTTTGGTGCTCCTTGAATAAGGAGTGTACTCGTCGGTTAAAAATAGATTGAAACCAATAAATGCAGCTACAGCTTTATTATCTTTTTGGATTTGGAATTACTGAATAGGAATGATTTGTGTTCATATTAAAAATATTGAAATTTTTTCTTAAACTTTTTATAGGGTTATTGCTTTGCGGCTTGGTAGTCGGTATAGCTGGTTATAGCTATTATTCTAGAGATTTGCCCGATGTTGCGGCATTGAAAGATGTTCGCTTGCAAACACCAATGCAGATTTTAAGTAAAGATGGTGAGTTGATTGCCTATTTTGGCGAGCGACGCCGAATTCCTTTAAAATATGATGAAATTCCGCAAATTGTTGTTAATGCTGTTGTTGCTACCGAAGATGCTCGTTTTTATGATCACTTTGGGATTGATCCGATTGGTATTGTGCGTGCTATGTATATAGGGTTAAAGCAAAAAGGCTTTTCACAAGGTGGTAGTACCATTACCCAACAAGTAGCAAAGAACTTCTTTTTAACGCCTGAAAAAAACATATCTCGTAAAATAAAAGAGATGATTATTGCAATTCGTATGGAACGTGAATTGTCTAAAAATGAGATAATGGCGTTATACCTTAATATGATCAATTTTGGTTCGCGTGCTTATGGTATAGCTGCTGCATCATACACTTTCTTTGGTAAAACACCTGATCAGTTAACCATTGATGAGGCTGCATTGCTTGCTGGTTTACCGAATGCGCCTTCTGCCTATAATCCAGTCTCTCACCCTGATAAAGCGTTAATAAGACGTAATTGGGTTTTAGGGCGGATGCTAGATCAATCCTATATTACCCAAGCTCAATACGATGAAGCGATTAAAAAGCCTTTAAATGCTAGTTATCATTCGCCAAAAATAGAGTTACCTGCGCCATATGTTGCGGAGATGGCAAGGCAGTTTATGTATGATAAATTTGGTGAAAGTGCCTATACTGATGGTTATAAAGTTTATACCTCTATCTCTAAAGCGGATCAAGTTGCTGCTACTGAAGCTGTGCAAAAAAATATTATTGATTATGATATTCGACACGGTTACCGCGGTCCTGAAAAAGTATTATGGCAAGAGACAGAACCAGCATTAAATGAAGCGCAAATACAGGAAGCTTTACATAAATATATTTGTTATAACGGCATGTGTCCTGCGGTTGTTTTAGCGTCTTCAGACAAAGAAGCAAAAGCGGTATTATCCGATAAAAGCAATATTATAATTGCCTTCCAAGATATGAAATGGGCAAGAAAATTTATTAGTGATAATCAACAAGGCGCTTACCCTAAAAAGGTGAGTGATACGTTGAAACCCGGTCAATTGATTTGGGTTAAAAAATCGGGTGATAATTGGGCGTTAGCTCAGATACCAGCAGTTAATGCAGCGCTTGTTTCTCTTGATTCAGATAATGGTGCTATTAAGGCAATTGTTGGTGGGTATGACTTTAGTTTAAGCAAATTTAATCGAGCAACACAAGCATTACGCCAATTAGGTTCTAATATCAAGCCATTTATCTATACTGCCACATTAGAGAAAGGCTTAACTATGGCAACAGTGCTTAACGATGCGCCTATTTTACGTACAACAGGTAGTGAGACGTGGATTCCTAAAAATTCACCACCAACTTATGAAGGCCCTTTAAGAATGCGAATTGGTTTAGGGATGTCTAAGAACGTTATGATGGTGAGGGCACTACGTGCGATTGGTATTGATTATGCGGCAGGTTATTTAGAGCGTTTTGGCTTTCCGAAAGAAAACATCTCACACAATGAGTCACTTGCTTTAGGCTCGGCTTCATTTACCCCATTGCAAGTTGCACGAGCTTATTCGGTTATTGCTAATGGTGGCTATTTAATTCAGCCTTATCTAATTGAAAAAATTGAACATGACAATGGTCGTGGCGTGATTTATCAACATCAACCATTAATTGCTTGCCATAACTGTAAAGATGATGTGATAAAATTTGATTCGGTTTCTGTATCTTTAGATAACGTTGAAAAAGAATTAAATGAGGCTGGAAATGAAGAGCCGGAAGAGGCAAATCTTAAATCAGAAGATAACTTAATTTTGCCTGATATTAACAAAGATAGCCAAATTACTGATCTGCCGCCTAAATATGCACCGCATACGGTTGATAGCGGTATTGCTTTTATTATGAAAGATGGGCTCCGCAGTGTTGTATTTGGTGGCTCTGATTGGAAAGGTACCGGGTGGCGCGTAAAAGCATTAGGTCGAAAAGATGTTGGTGGTAAAACTGGTACAACCAACTTGTCTAAAGATGCTTGGTTTTCTGGATTTGGTGGTAATATTGTTACTACAGTTTGGGTGGGATTTGATGACCATCGTCGAGAGTTAGGCAAAGTGGTTCGATCTGAAGGCGGTGCGATTACCGCCAATCCTATCTGGGTTGACTATATGAAAGTCGCACTTAAAAATGTACCAGAACAGAAAGCTGTAAAACCCGATAATGTTATTTCTGTAACCATTGATCAACGAACAGGATTGTTACCTAATTCTGACTCAAAAACAATGTCAGAATTCTTTATCAAAGGAACAGAGCCAACGACATATGGTGTGCAAGAAGTGGGTACCCGTGTGACAGATTCACAGGGTAATACGCAAGAACTGTTCTAAGTAAGGGTTTTATATGAATGGTTCAATAAGAATTATTGGTGGAAAATGGCGCGGACGAAAGTTGTCTGTACTTGATAAACAAGGTTTGCGCCCAACCACCGATAGAGTTAAAGAGACTTTGTATAATTGGCTAATGCCAGTTATACAAAATAGCATTTGTCTGGATTGTTTTTCCGGTAGTGGATCATTAGGTTTCGAAGCTGCATCACGTGGCGCTCAAAGTGTTACGTTATTAGAGAAAGACAGGCAAGTCGCTAATCAGTTAAAGAAAAATAAACAGCTAATTGCATGTGATAATGTTGAAATTTATTCGACAGATACTTTTCAATGGCTTGATAAACCAGCCCAAAAACAATTTGATATTGTATTTATCGATCCACCTTTTCATCAATCATTAATTGAAAAGGCAGTTCAGCTACTCGAATCTAACCATTGGCTTAGTCAGTCAGCTTATATTTATATTGAGTCTGAGTTGGAACATGATTTAACCCGTTATATTCCAGCAAATTGGCATTTACATCGAGATAAAATCGCAGGGCAAGTACATAGCTATCTATTTATACGAGAAGAGAAATAATGTTCATATTTTTAGGTAAATTAATTTATTCGTTAGTCTGGTTGTTTTTATTATTCAACCTTGTTCACCCTTTCCCGAAACCAGCCAATGTTGTTGCTTACTTTGGATTGGCTGCTTTTGCCCTTACTCATGGATTACAAGCTTGGATGCTGCAATCAACAATGACCAATCAGGAAAAAGAGCAGGATAAATTTAGAGCACTTAGGCTATTTATTTTTGGTGTTTTTGAAACACTTAGCTGGAAAAATAAAAAATAGCGAGTAAAAAAGGTTGCCAGATACAAATATTTTTGTATAATGCTCACCACTTCTTTCGAAGCGTCCAATATGCGGGAATAGCTCAGTTGGTAGAGCACGACCTTGCCAAGGTCGGGGTCGCGAGTTCGAACCTCGTTTCCCGCTCCAATATAATATCCAGTATAGTCCGTTAAAGTCCGCAAAGCTTAGAGTTTGCAAGTGATTTAACGGTTTTACTTTCCAGTATAGAACAGAATAATCCAGAGTCATCCAAAAGAATTTAGTCCAAAAATCAGTCCAAAAACGGAATGAGTTTTTTTGACTAGTCCAAAAATTATGTTATTGTGATAATGTATTTTTTGAACAGTTCGTCTAAATATTGACTAGCTATCCTTACGTTCATCAATAACATAAGGAATTTATCATGGCTGTACTCACTGACTATAAAATTAATGCATCAAAATCTAAAGCAAAGGAATACACTCTTAAAGACGGCAATGGGTTATTTCTAAATATTCATCCCAATGGTTCTAAATATTGGCTATTTCGTTTTTCTTGGAATGGTAAACAGACCCGAATGTCGTTTGGCACCTATCCTACTGTGGATATTAAGCAAGCCCGCTATTTGTGTGAGCAAGCCAACTTTAAATTGTTAAGAGGCATCGATCCTCGCTTAAAAGAAAATACTACTATTGATCCCGTAGATGAAGTGCTTGATGAAGAGCCAAAATGCACTTTTGCTCAATTTGCACAGCATTGTGCTTGAGTTTAAAATGAAGAAATTAAACTCAAAACCATCTAAAGATAAAAAGAATAACGGACGTGGCAGCACCGAAATTCAAATTCGTCGTGCGTTTACCAATGACATTTTTCCAGTCTTAAAAGATAAATCCATACATAAAGTCACAAGAAACGATTTATTGTGCATTATTCGTAAGGTAGAAAAACGAGGTGCATTATCTGTCGCCGAAAAAATAAGAAGTTGGCTTGATGAAATTTTTCGTTATGCCGTTGTCACTGAAGGATTAGAAATTAATCCAGCCGCCGATTTGGATATTGCATCCTTACCTTATCGCCGTAACAATCGCTATCCGTTTATCGACGTTAGCGAAATCCCTGAATTACTTGTTAAGTTGTCAACCTATCAAGGCAGTCGTTTAACTGTCTTGGGATTACGACTATTATTACTAACGGGAGTCAGAACAGGTGAGCTTCGTTTTTCTGAAGCCTGGCAATTTGATTTAAAAAATGCGCTGTGGCGTATTCCGGCATCGGATGTCAAACAGTTACAACAAGTTATTGAAAAGGTGGATAATCGGGTTCCTGATTATATTGTGCCTTTATCACGTCAAGCGTTGGAAATTGTGAAGGAACTCCTGTCTTATCACATGAGAGGACAACGATATTTAATCGCTAATCGAACAAACCCTCTTGAGGCCATGAGTGAGAATACACTCAATCAAGCATTAAAAAACATTGGGTTTAAACGACGATTATGTACTCACGGAATCAGGCACACTATTTCAACTGCATTAAATGATCTTAAATATGATAAAGATTTTATCGAAGCTCAGTTATCCCATTCTGACACTAACAAGGTCAGAGCCACTTATAATCATGCTCAATATATTGAGCCTCGCCGTGAAATGATGCAAGAATGGGCTGATTTACTTGATAAATGGGAACAAGAAGCGCTAGATAAAATAAATAATAAATAATTCATTCGCAGTGGAGCTTTTAGAGCTCCTTTTTTATTTCGATCGATAAAACAGATCAATCGTATTTTTATTGATCTGTTTAAACGATTTTTATATCACGTCATAGTTTGTTATAACAAAAAGAAAACTATGAGCTTTCATTATGCCTAATGTTGAGGTTATTCGTTCAGTTTTACTTATCAAGGAGTGTGTAGATATCACTCACGCGGCCTTAAATACGCAACATCCCATTCAACGTGAGTTATTGCTTTATGTTTTGAGTGAAAAACAAAGAGAATTGGCGATGATATTAAGTCCACCCACTGCAAAGGATGATTGATTTCATTAACGAAAAGTAGTGCATTGATGTGTTAGCGAAGCTCGATTCCTTTAACTTATTTTGTGTACTATTTCTATTTTTTTACACTAAAATCTATTGAAATTCGTAGTTTATACTGTATATTTATCCATATTCGTTTTTTACCACGATAATTAAAATAACAGTGGTGATATTCTTTACTTTTGTTTTTAGGAGCGTTTTCTTGCACAAATCCGGTTGTATTGTGCTTGGCCGTGTTGATACTTCTTCAATAAATCATTTACCGCTGGTGGATACGCCTGTTAGAGCAGGTTTCCCCTCGCCGGCGGATGATTATTTAGAGGCTAAACTCGATTTAACTGAGCATTTAGTCAAACACCCTAGCGCGACCTATTACATTAAAGCAATGGGTGATTCAATGGTGGATTACGGTATTTTTAGTGGTGATCTACTGATTGTTGATCGTTCTTTAACCCCACAGGTTGATGATGTGGTCATTGCGGCCATTGATGGTGAGTTAACTTGTAAGTGTTTAGGCTTGATCCAAGGACAATATTATCTATTGTCAGGGAATGAGCAGTACCCGCCTATTGCTTTAGCCGGTAAAGAATTGCATATTTGGGGTATAGTGATTCATACCATCCATTCATTACGAGGGCGTGGTCATTCGTGATTGGGTTAGTGGATTGTAATAATTTTTATGCGTCTTGTGAGCGGGTATTTAATCCCAAGCTTGAAGGCAAACCAATTGGTATTTTATCCAATAATGATGGCTGTGTGATAGCCCGTTCGAATGAGTTAAAACCCTTGGTGCCAATGGGGATACCAGCCTTTAAGATTCTACCGGCTATTCGTAAGCAAGTGACGTTGTTAAGCTCTAATTACGAGCTGTATGGTGATATGAGTCGACGTGTATTTAATACCGTGCGAGACTACACGGCAGATGTAGAGCCTTATTCGATTGATGAGGCCTTTATTACATTAGATGGGTTTTCGGATGTTACAACGCATTGTCAGCACATCCGAGCGATGGTGAAACGTGACACGGGCATACCCGTCAGTATTGGTATTGCTTCTACTCGCACTTTAGCTAAAGTGGCGAATCATATTGCTAAAAAACAAGCTGCTTATCAAGGTGTCTGTTATTTAGCCAATGACAGTGATTTGTTGATTGAAGCATTAAAGCAGTTTCCGGTGGGTGACGTATGGGGTGTTGGACGGCGTATTGCGGAGAAACTACAAGTGCTAGGTATTCATACTGCATGGGATTTACGCCAAGCGAATACCAAACAAATTAGGCAGCAGTTTTCCGTGGTGCTTGAGCGCACGGTGTTAGAACTACAAGGCACTTCGTGTATCGAGCTAGATGATTTATCAACACCAAAACAAAATATCATGACTTCGCGTAGTTTTGGTCAGTTAACGGGGAACTTATTTGACCTACAGGAAGCCATACGTGTACACGCCAGTCGAGGCGCTGAAAAACTCAGGCATCAACACTCGGTTGCCAGTGCCGTACTGGTTTTTTTAAAAACCAATCGGTTTCGTGAGGATGTTGTGCAATATCATCCCTCTATCGTGGTGCCTCTCCTCTCGTCTACTGATGATTCACGGCTGATTATTCAAGCTGCTCAAAAGGGGTTACAGGCTATTTACAAAAAAGGGGTTTTGTTTATGAAAGCTGGGGTGATGTTACTTGATTTACGCCCAAAAAACACCGATACGCAGTTTGATTTATTTGAAACATCCAATAAGGTAGAACAAAAGCAAAAAAGTGATAGGTTGATGCAGACACTCGATGCTATCAATCAGAAGATGGGTAAACATACGGTACAATTAGGTGGTGTTAGAAAACAGGCCCCTTGGCAGATTAAACGTGAGTTACTGAGTCCACGTTATACCACTCGGTGGGATGAATTGTTAATCGTTAAATGATTATTTTTTAGTTTGATTTAGCAATATCTATGATTATTTCAATTGTGCTCAGCTAAACCCTTTCGAGTTTTAGTCGCACGTCGATTTACCTAATGGGCGCTATTACTCGAGTTTTACCCAAAATTATAAATGAAAAATAGTCATCAAATTTAAACTCGTATTAGAAAGTTAATTTGATAGTACCTTTGGAATTTACATACACAATTAACCACTTCTTGAGTTTTTTTTAACAACGTAGACGTAATGTACTAGCAATATTCGACATAGGAAATAATTGTGGCCCTGAAACTAAAATATTTTCTGAACATATTTTTGTCATCATTTTCAATTCTTCATCAAGTACCATGTATAATTCATTTTCCTCTTTTTTGTCATTAAGGAAATCTAGTAATCCTTTGGGCGTCGGACCTGAAGCTGGGTACTTATAAGTGCCACTTATTGGCATCATTGATACTCGATTATTTATTAGACTTATATGTTGTTCTGGGGAAGCACCGATTAAGATACAAGACTTCGTTTTGATAAGGAAAGTCCAATAAGAACCAGATTCTTTAGCTATTAATTTTTTGAATATAGAAAAAATTTTACGTATAGAGAAGTTATCTATATGACCATTAAATGTTCTTTTTATGACGAAATTGGCACCCTGTCCACTTCCTATTTCATCACGAATGATCTTGTTTACAACTTCTTCATATTCATCATCAGAGTCTACAAATGAGCAATGACTCGTCTTTACACCTTCACATGGTAATGAAGCCATAACCTCAGATAATAAATGTTTCTCTTGCTTACATACCTCAATTGAAACTAATCGAGAATTATCATCTTTGACTTCAAATCCTTTTTCTCGTATCTGCCTGTAAGGTATAACTAAAAGATGTTTTTTGTTAATTTTTGTATTTTTAATTAATTCCTCAATGTCATCCGTAGTTTCCAAGAAATTTTCAATTCCAACTAATATTTCTAAGTTGATATCATCATATTTTGGTCTATAAATCATTGCGAAGCATTCATGCTGCTCATTAACAATCTCAGATAATAAATTTAATTTTTCATTAATAATTTTCACTGATAACATCCTGTGTATTGATTACTCTTGCACAACATTGAGACATATAATTTATCGCATCAAATTGATGTTTAGCTGAAAAACTAACAACAGCATCATTGATAACAAAAACTTCAATATCATTGGAATATGCTTCGATAGCCGTGGCAAGAATACCAATGTGACCATAAACCCCACATATAATAATTTGATCTCGATTTTGCTCTTTGAAATAGTCTAGAAAGGATGTTTTGTGAAATGCACTGTACCTCCATTTTGAAAGTACAAGATCTCTCTCTTCAGGTTTCAATTGAGGAACTATTTCTATATTTTTATACTCCCTATTCATTCCTGTTCCCCAGAAATCTTTTAATAGCCCTCTTTCTAAAACAGTCATATTTCCGCACTGTGCTGTATAAACTACGGGTATTGATTCTGTTCTTGCCACACTCAGAATGGAAGCGCAATTGTTAATTAAATTTTCTTTTGTTACTAAAGACAATGCACTCAGAAAGTATTGCTGCATATCATGTATTAATAAAATACATCTGGAAGGATCTAAAACCCAATTAACGATATTTCCATTTATTAAAGAAATTTTAGATGAATCATAGTCTATTAAACTTGGTAATTTATTAATATTATCCATTACTATTCCTTACTCTTATCAAAATACAAAATTCTCTTATAAACCTTTTCTTACTATTTGAGGAACATTAAGGCCAAGTGATTTTAATTGTAAGCAAGGGTTCATATACTCTTTTTGAAGTTTAATTTTTCCATTTTCAAATTGAAAATAGTGAATAAAGTCATTTTGATAATATCCTTCAGGATAACCTTCAAAAATAATTTTCCCTTTCCCTTTACATTCAACCCAGAAAATGTTTTCATCCAAAGTTTGATGTATTACGACATCGAACCACTCCCAGTCAGGGAAACATTGAAGGGACCATATTGCGTGTTTGGCTAAATTTTCCTTGCCTTTTATAATAATAGGTTCTCCAGAATCAGTAGTCCAAAGTCCCGCGTTACCATCGTTAGTAAATAGCTCATGTCTGTTCAAGCGTGCAGAACCTTTAGTTTCCATATATTGTTTTACTACATCATAATTACTCATTATTAAAACCCTGTTAAGTAGATTTACGACTCGTGATAAAAATTAATATTTTCAATTTGTAGTTTGAGCGAATCTTTAATTAATTTTTTTAACCCGTCTCCAATAACTAATCTAAAAGGAGGGGTCTTTGAATCAACCAGATCAAGCATAGGTTGAACCGCGTTTTCAGTTTTAGAAAGAGGCAAACGAGGCCAGAACTTTTCTATGAATTCTTTTTTTGTTGGATAACTCGTATCGTACTCAGGACTAACTGATGATTTATCAATCCAATCAGTGGCATGAGGACCAGGCTCTACAATTGATGTTTTAATTCCGGTATTTTGTATTTCTAGATTTAACGATTCAATTAAACTTTCAATTGCAGATTTTGATGCGTTATAAAGACCTATACCAGGAAAATTTACTAAACCCGCAATACTCGAAATTTGGATAATGTGCCCATGTTTTTGCTGTTTCATAATTGGAAGCACTTCCTGAATAACACGTAGTGAACCAAAAAAATTTGTTTCAAATACGTTATGGCTGTCCTGTTCTGTTGCAGTTTCAACAGGGCTAAAGAGACCATAACCAGCATTGTTAATTAGTACATCGATTTTTTTAAATAATTTAATGCCTTCCTTTACAGCTTTTTTGATTGATGCTTCACTAGTAACATCCATCTGAACTGAAATGAAATTTGAGGAATATTCTTGTTTAAGTACATCTAAATTATTAATATTTCTTGCAGCACCAATTACCAAATCACCTCGAGCCAGAGCAGATTTTGCCCAAGCGAAACCCAAACCACGAGATGCTCCCGTGATTAACCATACTTTTTTCATGAAATGAATTCCTCATAAACAATGGCTGCATAATGAAGCACCCATTGTTTCAAATTCTTAAGATATTTTTTTATTCAAACTTTGAAGTGTCGGTAGCACAAACACGGAGTCGATGACCATCGGGATCATTTCCTACAAATGTGTATCCGAAATCGAGCATTTGGGGTTCAAGTTCAATTTTGACGTTTAGTTCCTTCCATGTCGCATAAATCTCATCTACATCATTTTTTGTTACATCACTAAATGACAACTCAAAACCACCATAATGATTGGGTGCCTTTGGAGTTATTTCATCAGCCCCTTGTAGCCCCAAAATAAAATTATCATTCAATAAAAATACAGCGAAGCCAGGATAAGTTTCAATAGGTGGGCGCCCTAGTATTTTTGTGTAAAATTCAGTACTAGTATCGACATCTTTGACATAAACAATAACGCTATTAGGTTTAAACATTTTTTGTTTCCTCTTAGTGATAAAAATTAATTTACTTAATTTTGATTATCTATATTATGATGTAGCATTGATGACAACTGTATGTCATATTTAAAATTTAATGTAAATTATTTTGTAAATATAAAGCATGAAAATTAATCGTATAATTACTATCATTATGGTATTGCTTCAAAGAGAAAAAATAAGCGGTAAAGAATTAGCAGAAAAATTAAATGTATCATTGCGTACTATTTATCGAGATATACAAGTTATTGAGGGCGCTGGTATACCCATTATTACGTATCAAGGAAGTGCGGGTGGAATAAGTATTTTAAAAAATTATAAAGTTAATAAAGGTTTATTCACTAAAGAAGATGTCGTTGTTTTATTAAAAGGCCTCAACTTATTATCCTCACCGGTTTTAAAAGAAAGTGAAAATTTAAGAACACTTGAAAAAATTAAGAGTCTTTTATCAGAACAAGAACTTGATGAAGTTACAAATAACTTAAATCAACTTATTGTTGATATATCGCCTTGGTTTTCCAAACAAAATATTAATAAAAAAATTTCCATTATAAGACTGGCACTGAATGAGCAACTACTTTTATCGTTTGATTATTTGAATGTTAAAAATAAACAAGCCTCGCGTTTGATTGAGCCATATAAACTTATTTTTAAGGAAAAACAATGGTATTTACAAGCTTTTTGCCTAAATAGAAATGATTTTCGTATATTTAAATTGTCAAAGATGTCAAACATTAGAGAAACTAATACTAAATTTATTAGTCAGACATCTCCTGAAGTATTTTCTTTATTCGAAAAGGATATGAAAAAAAAGATTTTTAAAATAAAATTACTAATAGATGAATCTCTTTTGGATCGCATTTTAGATTTTTGTGACGAAAAAGATATTAAGAAATTAAACGAACAACAATATCTTGTAAATTTTAACTTTATTGATGATGACTACAGTTATGGAATTTTGCTGAGCTTAGGTCATAAATGTATTTGTTTAGAGCCTGAGCATATACGTCACGAAATGGTTGAACGAGCGGAAAAATTAGTTAAATCTTATAAAAAATCTGCCAATTCATTTATGTCAAATTATTCTATCAAATAACTTGTCAATAAATAGCCTCGTACCATAAAATGGTAAGGCAAGGTCTAGTAAATAAGTGGTTTTTATGCTTTGAGTCCGTAGAAGTCCATAAACATCCATTAAGAACCGCTAAGAACTAGTCCAAAAAATAGTCCAAAAGGTTAGCGAAAACAATATTGGCATTTGAATAATTTCTTTATATACAATAGGTTATAAAATTGGATTCAAGTCTCGTTTCCCGCTCCAATTTTTAATTGACTACCATTCAAATCATCCATAGATAGTACAAAATAGCATTACATGCAATTTTCTAAGCTACTAATATTCAATTATTCAATCTAATATCTACCTGAACAATAACAAACCTAGTTACTACTTGGATTGGCTTAATTGCCATAGAATACGTTTCATTTATCTCTAAATCACCCGTTATTGCGTTATATTTTGACCGCAGAGTGGTGTTGGTATACTAAGAAAATAATTAATCTTAATAATTTAGTAATACTATATAAAAAATAATTATCATAATAATTTTTTTATAGTTTAACGGCTTATTTATTGGTAAGGTTTTGCCTCTATATTGTTACATAAGGAATTGCCATGACATATTCAACCAATAAATTGGTTCGTTTTTATTTTAAAATAGGGCTGATACACCAAATTATTCTGGGTTTGGCTTTAGGTATTGCATTTGCGCATTTTTATCCGGATGTTGCATTAAAAATGTCCTTTATTGGTGTTCTCTTTATTAACGCGCTTAAATCAGTTGCTCCAATCTTGGTACTTATTTTAGTTATCGCTTCAATATCCAATCACCAGCATGGTAAGCGCGCCAACATGGGTACATTACTTATACTTTATTTTGCTGGTATGATGATAGCAGCATTATTGGCAGCGGTAGCTAGCTTTATTTTCCCTTCTAAAATTTCATTGGGGGCAGATGTTGATCAAAGCAAAGTCGAGCCACCGGGGAGTATTATTGAGGTATTAGCAACGTTATTGAATAAGATGGTCGACAATCCTGTCAATGCACTTGTTGATGCTAATTATATTGGGTTGATTGTTTGGGGTGTAGGTATTGGGATTGCATTAAGGCATTCGAGTGAAACAACCAAAACGATGATGCACGATCTCTCTTTAGCCATTTCGTTTATCGTTAAAATTATTATTCGCTTTGCGCCAATTGGTGTGTTTGGCCTAGTTTCTTCTACATTGGCTGAAACTGGTTTTGATGAACTCAAGAAATATGCGCATTTATTGGTAGTGTTAGTTTCGTGTATGTTCATCGTAGCGCTGATTATTAATCCGCTTTTAGCATTTTTGGTCATGCGCAAAAATCCATATCCATTGGTTTTAACATCACTAAAAGATAGCGCTATTCCTGCTTTTTTTACTCGCAGTTCAGCTGCAAATATTCCAGTGAATATTGAAATTTGTAGAAAATTAGACATGGATGAGGATACGTATTCCGTTGCTGTGCCATTAGGTGCAGCCATTAATATGTCTGGTGCAGCCATTACTATCACCGTGCTAACATTAGCAACGGTATATTCAATGGATATACATATTGATATATTTTCTGCTGTATTACTTTGTATTGTTTCTAGCGTGTGTGCCTGTGGTGCATCAGGGGTTGCGGGCGGTTCTTTACTGCTTATTCCTGTGGCTTGTAGTATGTTTGGCATACCGAATGATATTTCAGCGAAAGTTGTTGCTATTGGTGTTATGATTGGCGTCGTTCAAGATTCTGTTGAAACAGCACTTAACTCATCAAGTGATGTGGTCTTTATTGGGGCGATTTCAGAAAAGCTAAAACGCATAAAAGAAAACAATCGCCGGTTTTCATAAATGAGCGCATATTGATAATTAAGCCTGATAGCAGCTATCAGGCTTTTTTGTTACCTGCTAACCAACATATTCCTACATCAACATTGCAAAAAAAGGTGAGGAAAGGGGTTTTTGAAACCCTAAAATCCCCAAAAAAACACTTAAAATAGTTCTTTTTTACCAAAAGCTAAGCCGAGCCCTAAATTCACGCATTGCAATGTGCCGTGTTATCAGTATGCACGGGAATAAACCGCATTACCAAGACATATAACAATGAGGGACTGATAAAAATCAGTGAAAACATGCATAAACCTTATTTATGTTTTTACGAAGAAATGGAACATCTGCTACCCTTTTTTTAGAGGTATAATTAACTATTTGATTAACAATAATTAATTTTTTGGTAATAAAAAAGGGTTATTTTTTTAGTAATTGCTTAAAATTCATTTAAAACAAAAAGCTATGTCTGCTATAATCTACCTGACCGCTGCGTAAGCGGTTTAGAAAAGAAAAACCAAAAAACGCGGTTTAACCGCGTTCCTGACCGCTGCGTAAGCGGTTTAGAAATCGGCGGTCTCCAACGCCGCTTCGGTATTGCCCCTGACCGCTGCGTAAGCGGTTTAGAAAATCACTCTCAATTCAAATAGTCCAGCTCCCAACCTGACCGCTGCGTAAGCGGTTTAGAAACACTAAAATTACACGATTAACTCCACGTGCCACCTGACCGCTGCGTAAGCGGTTTAACATAACCATAAGAATAAAAAACACACCTAATCAATTAGAAAAAAATTGAGGAAAGGGGTTTTTGAAGCCTTAAAATCGCTGAAAATTAACAAAACACCCAAAACTGCTATTTTTGTTAGCGCTTAAGCCAAGCTCTAAATTTGCGCGTTGCAACGTGCTGACGACTGAGTAAGGTAGCACGGCAAGCAGGGATGCTTGTCGAGGCGTGGCTTTGTCGGGAACAAATCCACGCCGGTGCGTTAAGGCCGAGCGAGGAAGGAAGGTCGTCACGTCGTGACCACGTTGCCCTCGCGCCGTGGGTGATTGTTAAGAGGGTTCGCGTAAACCCTCTTAGCTCGGGCGTGATCTGCAAATCAAAATAGTACTCAAAATTTAACACGCCCGAAACCTTGCCTTAGCAAAAACAGCCACTCAATCAAACCACTCAAGCAGCGCCAAGCAGCAAAAAAAATTGAGGAAAGGGGTTTTTGAGGGGGCAAAACCAGCAAAAACATGGTTTTTTGCCGAAGTTTAAACCAAATGCCAAAATTTGCGCGTTGCAACGTGCTGACGGCTGAGTAAGGTTAGCACGGCAAGCAGGGATGCTTGTCGAGGCGTGGCTTTGTTTGGAACAAATCCACGCCGGTGCGTTAAGACCGCGCGAGGAAGGAAGGTCGTCACGAAGTGACCACGTTGCCCTCGCGCCGTGGGTGATTGTTAAGAGGGTTCGCGCAAACCCTCTTAACTCGGGCGTGATCTGCAAATCAAAATAGTACTGAAAATTTAAAACGCCCGAAACCTTGCCTTAGCAAAAACAGCCACTCAATCAAACCACTCAAGCAGCGCCAAGCAGCAAAAAAAATTGAGGAAAGGGGGTTTTGAAGCCTTAAAATCGCCGAAAACTAACAAAAAACACCCAAAACTGCTATTTTGCTAGAGTTTAAGCCAAGCTCCAAATTTGCGCGTTGCAATGTGCTGGCATTTGAGCAAGCTCACCAATCCAAACCACCCAACTAACCCCCCAAATGGGCTACTCTTTACATTTCTTTACAAAAAATTACAAAAACGGTTAAAAAAAAGTTGCGGTGTTTTTTTGGTGATTTTATACTTTTTGACGATGTACTGAGTGAGTTTTGGTGCAGAGCGATCAAAACAAGATCAAAAAGCAAAAAATGAAATAAAACAGTAAAATAGCTTGACAAGGAATTGCAGATGCCTTATAATTTTCCACAGACCACAGACCACAGACCACCTGGCCAAACTATACTTTAAATATAGCCAATACCGAGTATAGTTGTTTATTTCGCGACCGATCCTTATTTTTCCGCCGATCTTTCGGATCAAAAAATGCCGCCCGATCATCTTGGCGATCACATTTTCCCCGTCGGATCGTGCCAGCGTTATCATCAGTCTTATTGTTGTTCTCCGCTTTCAGCAGCCAAGCATTAACAACCCAAGTAACGCGTAACGTCATCAATGGTAGTGCGCCGTATTTGACTTTTGACGGTGGTGCAACCAAAGCAACTGACGTCAATGACTTGCTTTGGATAGCCTTGCCTGGTGGTACTAAAATCACGCCTAATACAAACCCTTCAAGCCCATCAAATCCCATCCAGTTACCCAATGCTGGTGATGATTTTACCAACATCGACATGCTTGTGCCAGTTGGTTCTAATACTGTTTCATTAAACGCACTCATTGGCCCACCCAATAATTATTGGGCGGATGATGATGGCGATGGAGTGGGTAGTGGTGGTATTACCGCTACAGGGAATTTAACATTATCTATTGTTGATAAAGCGGGTCATGCCGTCGATAGGCGAGACACATTGACAATATGTAACGCGCCTTATAAAGTCACGTTGTCCAGTTCAGGAGGAACATTAAGCACGCGTTACGGTTTTCCTAAGAGCCGTAGTTTTAGTGCTCGTTCTGCGACTTATTACATCAGTCCTAAGGCATCGCCGGCGGTGTGTTTTGCTAAGCCAGATACGTCTTTAGCTACAGATAATTACGCAGGCCCTCCTGCCATCTGGAATCCAGCTAAGGGTTTCCTCGTCCAGTCTACAGTCCCATCAGATTATCATAGAAACTTTCCCACTACAGGCGCTCATAATTTATACTTTGATTTAGATATAGGTGGTGTAGACGCAACATTGTTATCTTGGCCTGATGTTGTCCATCCAAGTGGTATAACCGTCAAGCTCAGCGTAACATCACCAGCAACCGTGCGCGCTACGCTAGTTGGTCCTGTCGCCACTTCATCGCAAATGAGTTCTTCTTCTCCGGGTAATATACCCCGTCCATCTTTGCCTGCGACTTTCGAGTTAGTTGGTCGAGATAGTCATGGTAATGCAGTTATCAAGTATGGATTTGAGTTAAAGCAGTGGTTCGTCAACAGGGGAGATTATTGGGCGGATTATGCTACTCAAAATGCATGGTGTTCTAGTATAGGTTATCAGATGCCAAGGGTAAGGGATTTAACCAACGCGGTTCGACCAGATTCAGGTTCTCCAATATCAGGCGCTACCCCACCATCTTCTCGTAACAATTACATGCGTCATATTGATGCAGGTTTTTTTTCCGAGTGGGGCTACATGTACATTTACACCGGTGCCAGCTTTGCCTACTACTACTGGACGAGCGATGCTTCGGGTAGCACCCAGTTCGATGTGAGCTCGAACTATGGCGGCATCAATTGGAGCAGCCCGAGCAACAGCGGTTACGGTGTTTGCGCCTCGGACCTTAGACCTTAGTCCTTATTTCTTATTCCTTGGGCCGCCGAGGCCAATATGGACTAATATCGCCGAGGTGATTAAAGAAAGGGTTGCATCGCAAGGCGCAACCCCTCGCTCACAGCGTGGGCGAGCAAACTAAAGCCCAAGTTTAAAAACATTGGGATTTACAAACCACAAAAAAGCCTTAAAAAATCGGTAGAAATTGTCAACCAAGTATTTTAATTATAAAACAAATGGTTATAATTAGGGTGTTCCCTGTGTGTACAGGGATAAACCGGTAAGCTTGTTGTTTTGGCGATTAAACTGCTCGTTTAGTCTATTGGCAGCATATCATATTGTTTCTTCCTGATATCACGCACTAAGCTTGGTGCGCTTAAACACACTTGTGTAACTATCCTATAAGATTATCGTTTGATCATGTTATTCGGCAAAATTTTTTACCCTGTAGTTTAAGTTAATAATAATTTGTTTAAGAGCGTATTTACTTTAAGTTATCTACGCTCTTTTTTTATTTCATTTCTTACTAATCATATCAAATTTAATTATCAACAAGCATTTAATCATCTGCCATTAAAAGCAGCAATGGGTGAGTAGGTTGTTGTCATCAATTATTATTTGTTAATCTTACTGTGTTATTGGATGCTATCAATATAAAACATCAAAGAATTAGAAAGGTGAACTCAAGTAAGTGGATGCTTGTTTGTGCAGCAAAATGTTGGCGGTAATATTCAGGCAGTAAAAATCATGGGTAAAAAGCGTAAGGTGGTATTAGATGTGTAAAATAATTTTTTTGATAATTTATTTTATCGTTAACGTTATAAAACCGATAATAAAAAACCCGTCATAGTAAACGGGTTTTTTATTGGTATTATTTGATCATTATTCTGAAATAATTTCAACAATAAGTTTAGCAAAAGCTTCGCTGTGTACTTGGAATAACACTTCGTGTTCACCAGTAGTACGCAATACACCATTTGGTAGGCGAACTTCGCTTTTTGATACTTGAATACCACGAGCTTTAACTGCATCAGCGATATCACGAGTACCAATTGAACCGAATAGACGACCTTCATCACCTGCTTTAGAAGTAATAGTTACTTTACCTAATGCATTGATTTCAGATACACGTGCTTCAGCGGCTTTTAATGTTTCTGCTAGTTTTGCTTCTAAGTCAGCACGACGTGCTTCAAAGAATTCAATATTCTTTTTAGTCGCAGGTACTGCTTTACCTTGTGGAATCAAAAAGTTACGAGCATAACCCGCTTTAACATTAACTTGATCACCTAAGCTGCCTAAATTAGCAACTTTATCGAGTAGAATAATTTGCATTATATGTTCCTCTGTTGCTAATTACTGATGGTTGTCAGTGTATGGTAATAGTGCCAAGTAACGAGCGCGTTTGATTGCGCGAGCTAGTTGACGTTGATATTTTGCGCTAGTACCAGTAATACGACTTGGTACGATTTTACCACTTTCTGTGATATAGCTTTTTAATAAAGAAACATCTTTATAATCAATTTCTTTAACGCCTTCTGCAGTAAAACGGCAGAATTTGCGACGACGGAAATAACGTGCCATTTGGCTATTCTCCTAATAGTTTAATTTGGTCAGCATGTAAAACTAATTGACTGGTTTTATCTCGCTTAGTATGTGTGCTGATAAAGCCACTTACTAATACTTTGCTGCCTTTTTTTATACTGTAACTTAATTCTTGTTGTCCACTAACAATGACGGGCATTCTACACCATGCTTGCCTCGGGAGTCCTGCTTCAATTTGTTCAGAAACGTGTTCTAAATAAAACTGACAATGCAATATTCCACTTGGACTTATTTTTTTTATCGGGGTTTTGATTATCAAGCCCGATAAAACTAGACGATTATTCTTCGGAATCATCATCCATAGTTGCTTCGCTAAAATCATCTTCAGAACTACGACGTTCATCTTTCGCTTTTAACATTGGTGAAGCTTCAGTTACAGCGTTTTTAGTACGCATAATTAAACTGCGAATTACTGCATCATTGAAGCGGAAGTTATCTTCAAGTTCATTTACTGCTTCTTGAGTAGCTTCAACATTCATTAACACATAGTGTGCTTTGTGCAGTTTTTCGATAGGATAGGCTAATTGGCGACGACCCCAATCTTCTAAACGATGGATTTTGCCACCATCGGTGGTTAATGTACCAGTATAACGTTCAATCATACCCGGTACTTGTTCACTCTGATCTGGGTGAACCATAAATACTATTTCGTAATGACGCATTATCGCTCCCTACGGATTAATCAGCTTTCTGTCGGGGCAACCGCAAACCCATTGAAAGCAAGGAACATGAAAATAGGCGGTTGAAATCGACGGCGTATTGTATATTAAAATAATTTCTTTAACAAATAAATATTATAAACAGTTGTGTGTTCTTTAAAGCAAAACATGGGGTTAATCGTTAAAAACGTTTATTTGGCGGTTCAAAAACCCCTTTCCTCAAAATTTTTATGCAAAATTTAGCGCTGAAATGTAAATACGTAACGATTTCTATACATTTTTGTCGTTAAAGTATGTTATTCTTAACAGAATACAATTTAAGGTTAATGGCTATTTTTTTAAAGGAGTGCTTATATGGCTGAAGAAACCATTTTTAGTAAGATCATTCGCCGTGAAATCCCTTCTGATATTGTGTTTCAAGATGATACGGTGACAGCATTTCGAGATATTTCTCCGCAGGCTCCTACGCATATTTTAATCATTCCAAATAAATTAATTCCAACCGTAAATCATATTACTGAATCTGATGAGGCATTACTTGGCCATATGGTGGTGGTTGCAGCTAGAATTGCTAAGCAAGAAGGCATTGATGAGAGTGGTTACCGTTTAATTATGAACTGTAATAAAGATGCTGGGCAAGAGGTTTTTCATATTCATATGCATTTATTGGGTGGTAAGAATTTAGGGCGATTAATAGGTTAATTATATGAAAAAGTTTAAACATGCTGTCGTGATTAGTCTATTGGCTTTCGGTTTGGCTGGATGCCAACTTCTTGGTTATAATCAAAAAACTGAGGTGAAAGAAGTACCAGTGGAAACCCCTGATGATACAGCTGTTGTTGATACGCCGCCATTGATTGTGAAAACAACTGACTGGAATACGATTTTATCACCATTTGTGAATAAAATTTTGCAATCTTCATCTGCAATTGACGGTAATAAAGTTTTATTGATTAGTGACATTCAAAATCGTAGCGGTGGTTATTTAGCAATAAATAAGATTGATGGGACGTTACATAGATTAATGGATAAGCAAAATATTTTTACTGTTGCTGATAGGCAATCCATTATCCAAGCGAAGCAAGCATTAGGTATTTCTGTTGATGATAAACTTATTTCTCGAAGTAAAATGATTGGATTGGCGAAATCAATGAATGCTGGATATGTGCTTTTTACGACACTTTATAAGTCACCATCAGAAAATGATCAGGCTAATCTTTCTATGGAGTTGCTCTCTACTCAAACTGGTGAAATTTTGCAACGTGTAACTTCAAAAGATATTCAACCCCAAGTGATAACTGATACGGATAATGTTCAAGGAGCTGGTGAGTAATGGGTCCTTTATTGATTGATGTGCAAAGTACGTCGTTAACGAGCGATGATGTCCAGCTTTTACAAAATCCGTTGGTTGCGGGTATTATTTTATTTAGTCGTAATTTTGAAAGTCCTGGACAGTTAACCGAATTAATAAAACAGATTCGTGCAGCGACGTCAGAGCGTTTATTAATTTCGGTTGATCATGAAGGTGGTCGTGTTCAACGCTTTAAACAAGGTTTTACTCATATTCCTCCTGCTCAATCTTTTGCGTTGCTTAATGATTTGGATCAGGCTAAATCATTAGCATTTGATGCAGGCTGGTTGCTTGCAATGGAGTTGATTGCTTATGATATCGATCTAAGTTATGCACCAGTATTAGACTTAGGTCATGATTGTTTAGCGATTGGTAGTCGGTCATTTCATCAAGATATTGATATCGCTTATCAAGTTGCATCGGCTATGATTGATGGTATGCATTCTGCTGGTATGAGAACAACGGGTAAACATTTTCCTGGGCATGGTCATGTGCTTGCTGATTCGCATAAAGAGACACCAATTGATTATCGTTCGAAAGAGCTTGTCGAAAAAGATATGCAGATCTTTGCAAAATTGATTGCTGAAAATAAGCTTGATGCAATTATGCCAGCTCATGTTATTTATCCAGAATTTAATGACAAACCAGCCAGCGGCTCTGAGTTTTGGCTTAGAACTGTTTTACGAGAACAGTTGCATTTTGATGGTGTTATATTTTCTGATGATTTGTCGATGGAAGGTGCTTCAATTCTTGGTAATCATGCTCAACGAGCAGAAGCGGCTCTGAATGCTGGCTGTGATTTATTATTGGCATGTAATAATCGAAATGGCACATTAGCTATTTTAGATGCATTGGCTCTTTTAAATGAAAAGCAATCGTTATTAACCGATAAAGCGAAACTTTTGTTGACTAGCTCTAAAATAAGCTACGCCGACTTAATAAAGAGCCGTGAGTGGCAAGTTCGCCATGACAATTTAATGAAGTTGAATGAAAAGTGGGAAGATTATAATGCAAGCAGCCATCATTGAAATCGATAGTAATTCACAATTGGTCGCTTATAATAATGCAGCACAAGCTTTATTTTCTAGTAGTTTGTTGAAGTTAAACCAAAAGTTTGATTATCAGAGTGCATTCAATTTGGATGCAACATTTAATTTAGCCGAACACGACGATACGATTGTTGTTTTAAATTCGCAATATTTTTTATTACAAAAAATTAGTGAATCACTTAAAGTTTATTTTGTTCTGCAACCGATTGAGTATCTAAAAAAACGGTTGTCAAAAATTAGTGTCGTTGGTAGGCACGCTTTTGATATTTTTGCAGCTAAAAGTCAACCAATGCAAAAATTGATTGCCCAAGCTAAAGCATTTTCTATGCAACGTGAGCCATTATTGATTACCGGCGAAACTGGTACAGGTAAGGATTTACTGGCTAATGCGTGTCACCAATATAGCCCTAGAGGCGACCAAACTTTTTTAGGTTTAAATTGCGCAGCAATGCCTGATGACGTGGTTGAAAGTGAGCTTTATGGTCATGCGGCAGGCGCTTATCCTGGTGTGCTTGAAAGCAAAAAAGGCTTTTTTGAGCAAGCTAATGGTGGCTCTGTATTACTTGATGGCATTGATGAAATGTCATTTCAAATGCAAACTAAGTTATTACGCTTTATCAATGATGGATATTTTCGACGCGTAGGCGATGATAATGAAGTTTATGTCGATGTTAGAATCATCTGTGCGACTAAAGTTGATTTAGCCGAGTTAGTTGATCAGGGTAAATTTAGGAAAGATCTTTATTATCGTTTGAACGTGTTGTCTTTAAATTTGCCTTCGTTGCAAGAGCGCCAGGATGATATTGCTCCACTTACTCATCTTTTTATTGATGAGTTTGCTAATAAGCAAGGTATCAATCCACCAATTGTGAGTCAGGATGTTATTCCTTATTTAACTCAGTATTCTTGGCCTGGCAATGTGAGACAGCTTAAGAATGTACTTTATTCCGCATTAGCTCAACTGACTTCATCACAATTAACAGTAAAAGATATTGTTTTACCTGCGATAACTTCGACTCAGGTTTCTTGGATCAATAATATCGAAAATAAAACCCTTGATGAAATGACCAAACAATTCGAAAAAGAAGTTTTGAAAAGCTTGTATATTGAATATCCAAGCTCAAGAAAGCTGGCCAAAAGATTAGGTGTGTCGCATACAGCGATTGCGAATAAGTTGCGAGATTATGGGGTAGGGCGGTAAGTTGGAACGTTTTTCAAAAAATCCTATAAAAATTTTAGTGACAGGTGGAGCCGGTTTTATTGGCTCTGCGGTTGTTCGATATATTGTTAAACATACACAACATTATGTTATTAATATTGATAAATTAACTTATGCTGTAATCCCCCAAGCACTTGAAAGTATTTCTTGTTGTGAGAGATATACATTCCAAAAGGTTGATATTTGTAATAAGCAAGAATTAGATCGTGTTTTTAATTTATATCAACCAAATGCAGTGATTCATCTAGCTGCTGAAAGTCATGTGGATCGTTCAATAGCTAACCCATTAACTTTTATAGAGAATAATATTATCGGTACTTTTACACTGCTAGAAGCTATTCGAAATTATTTAAATTACTCATCTAAAGAGACGAAAGATAATTTTCGTTTTATTCATGTTTCTACAGATGAGGTTTATGGTGAGTTAAAAAATGATGATCTTCCGTTTGATGAGTCTTCATGTTATGCACCAAGTAGTCCTTATTCATCATCTAAGGCTTCAAGTGATCATTTGGTTGCTGCGTGGTATCGTACTTATGGAATACCAAGTATCATAACGCATAGTTCAAATAATTATGGCCCTTATCAACATGAGGAAAAATTAATTCCATCAACTATAGTTAATGCTCTAACAGGAAAACCAATTCAAATTTATGGAAATGGTTTACAAATTCGAGATTGGATTTATGTAAAAGATACCGCTAAAGCTTTATATTCTATTTTAATGAATGGCAACATTGGCGAAACATATAATATTGGTGCAAATAATGAACACACGAACCTTGATATAGTTCAAAACATATGTTCTATTCTTGATGAACTTGTGCCAATACGAAAAAATAGTATTAAGTATTATAGAGAATTAATTAAATTTGTTTTGGATAGGCCTGGTCATGATTATAGATATGCCATTGATCTATCTAAAATTAAAAAATTGGGTTGGAAGCCTTTAGAAAACTTTGAAAGTGGGTTATACAAAACAGTTAAATGGTATTTTGGTTATATAGGAAGTTAAGGATAAGTTATGTTACCTAATGTGTCGATTGTTGTCCCTGTTTATAATGTTGAAAAATATCTGCGACAGTGTCTGGATAGTATTTTATGTCAAACATTAACTAATATAGAGATAATTTGTGTGAATGATGGTTCAACAGATAAATCTCTTACAATTTTAAAAGAATATGCTAATAAAGATCCAAGAGTTCAAATCATAGATAAAGAAAATAGCGGTTATGGTCATTCAATGAATCTTGGTTTTCAACGTTGTACTGGTGAATATATAGGCGTTATTGAGTCAGATGACTTTGCGAAACCTGAAATGTTTGAAGTACTGTATAATATAGCTGCAAAAAATGATTTGGATGTGGCTCGTTGTCATTTTTTTACTTTTAAACAAAGGGATGGCTCTATAAAAAAAATTGACTTAGAAAATGTTGAGAGTAATGTTTTAATTAATCCTCAGGATGATTTATTGTCCTTTCTACAATGGCCTTCAGTGTGGGCTAATATTTATAAGCGATCTTTTATTCAACAAAATAATTTAAAATTTTTAGAAACACCAGGAGCATCATATCAAGATACATCATTTAGTTTTAAAGTCTATGCTTGTGCGCAAAAAATGATGCTTGTCCCTGAAGCATTAATCTATTATCGAATACATGCAGAATCTTCTATAAAAAGTAAAGATAAAGTATTTTGTATTTGTGATGAATTTAACGAAATAATTTCTTTTTGCAAAGAGAATCAATTACATGAAAAACTTAAATATTTAATTTGTTACTTTCAATATAAAAGTTATAAATGGAATTATAATAGATTGGATATGCCATATCGGTATTCATTTCTTTTATATTGGTCCAAAGAAATGCGAAAAAATAATGATCTTTATTCCAGAAAAAATTCTTTTTTTGTTTTTAAAGATGTTAAGAAACTTTGCGTTATTAAACTTATACCTTTTCTGTATAAATATAGGAAAAGATTGTAAGCTTAATAATAAATTATCTTAATCCAAGTAAATTGATTTCTAATTGATGCCTTTTGCTTTTTAATATTTTAAATTTCGCTGAATTTGTTACCGGTATATTCAAATAGAAGAGAACCTTAAAGGTTCAAATTTTAGGAGTGATTATGGGATTTAGAAATTGGTTTTTTTCTAAAATTTGTGCAGATAATAAAAAAATTAAGCGCGTGTTTTTTGATACAAACGCTAAGTTAGAGATAGTTAGTGCTCAACTTGATGGCTTTATTAGAAAATTTTATGATGTAAAAACAGATGAAAAAATCAATCAATTAATACAACAAAATATTTATTTAGAAAATAAACTTCAAGAATTAGAAGAAAAGTTATGTTTAATTAAAAATGTATATGAGTGCAGCAACCGATTGCTTGAAGATAATGTTAATTTAAAACAAACGGTTAATCTTATTTCCAACAAAATAAAACTTAATGAAGAGCAAAAAATCACATGCTTATTTTTAGTGCATAATATTGAATCGTTAGATAGTATTTTTTCTGTTTATGAAAAAATGCTTAATCACAATCAATTCAATGTTATTGTTGCATCAATAAACAGACGATATCCAGGTAGTCCAATATTTAAAGATGAAGACTATGTGCATAATATTCTATCAGATTTAGGTGTTTCTCATTTAAGATTAAATAATGCTAATTCATATGATGATTTAAATATTATTAAAACGTTGGCCCCTGATATTATTTTTAGACAATCACAATGGGATTATGATATCCCTCCTGCTTTTAGTACTGATAATTTAAGATTTGCTAAATTATGTTTAATTCCATATGAAATTATGAATTTTGTTCAATTGGGATTTAATCATTTATCTAGTCATTACCATAGTTCTTGTTGGAAACTTTTTGTCGCAAATCAGCAAACTAAAATAGAACAAGAACAGCATGATAAACTCAATGGACTTAATGTTTTTGTAACAGGTCATCCTAAAGTAAAAGCGTTAAAAAATGCTAAACCAAAATGGCCGATTACTTCAAATTATGAAGGCAAAAAGTTTAGAATTTTGTGGGCTTCTCATCATAGTATCGATAAAAATTGGAGTAATTTTAGTGTTTTTTTAGATATATATAATGATATGTTAAATTGGGCTAAAAAAGATAACTCAATTGAATTTGTATTTAGCCCTCATCCAGCATTAGTGACAGTTTTGGAGGCAATAACAGACGAAACTCTTAAACGTAGCGTGCAAGAATTTTTTGTAGAATGGAATAAGCTAGATAATACTTATTTTTACAGAGAAGGTCCTTATGGTCAGCTGTTTCAAGCTTCCGATATTTTAATTATGGATGGTATAAGTTGGCTATTAGAATATCAATTGATGAAAAAACCATTAATTTTTATTGAGCGTGAAGATCATTCTGCATTTACGGTGAATGGTGAGCTAATTGCAAATGGAACAAATAGAGTGTCTACATTTGAACAGGCGAAAGCGTTAGCATATCGATTTAAAAATGGCGAGCCAGATCCAAATCGAAAGAATCAAGATATTGTTGTTGAGCAGTTATTGTCAATTGATAATGCCGCAGAAAATATTGTTGATTCTATAATAGATGGTTTAGAGAAAGAATAACCGTTATATTAAAAAATTAACTAATGCATTAAAAATACTTGTTGATATTATCAGTATTTTTAATGTTTAAATAAATTCATATAAAAATGTTTGTAATTATACATAGTATAATAATTAGTTAGATGATAGTAAAATTAATTATGAAGATATATTTATAAAGTTTTTATATACAAAAAATACAACATATTGTTATATAAGGGATATGCTGTTTTTTTGTGAAATTATTGTAAAGACGCTATAATGTTATTTTCCAACCTAATTTAACTCATTAAAAATGACTTTAAAAAACTTAACATGTATTCAAAATATTCTTATTCCAAATGGAATTTTTGGTTCAAACCAGTCAAAATATTTGCGCTCACATTTAACTAGTTATTCTAGTGATGAAATTGTGATTTTTGCAGGAGGAGTAGCATCCTTTGACTCTTATTATAATGCTTTATCCTTGTCTGTTTGGAAAGAACAGTGTGGATTAAATCATCTGGAATTTAGAATGAAAGGAAAGGGTAAGGCTGTCATTAAGTTATTTATTGCTACGATAGAAACTGATTATGAGCTAGCTCATAAAACGGTAGAATTAGATAATTCCGAACAATTTATTTTTGAATGTGATTTAACAAAAATAGAAAATAAAGGACTGATGTATGTAACAATTTCACCAATGGAAGATAAAGTCGTTTTTAAATGTGGTGGGTGGTATACCCAAGAACAACCTAAAAGAGATGTTGTTCTTGGCATAAGCGTTACGCATTTTAATCGTAAAAATTATGTATTACCAGCTATTGAAAGAGTGAAAAAGAATATATTAGATAATGAATATTTTTCTAATAAAGTTTTTTTTACAATAGTGGATAATTCAAAAAATATTACAAAAGAAGAAGCTAATGGTGTGAATGTTATTCCTAATGAAAATACAGGTGGATCTGGTGGCTTCATGAGGGGATTACTTCATTATGAAGATAACACAAATGCAACACATGTTTTATTTATGGATGATGATGCATCTTGTGAAACAGAAAGTATATTGAGAGCTTATTGGATTTTATCTTATGCCTTAGACGATAATTCGGTAGTAAGTGGCTCTTTATTTATGGATGATAGACCTGATTTTCTTATTGAAAAAGGAGCTCAATTTGATGCAATTTGTAAACCAAATTGTTTCAATTATAATGTTGCTGATCGTCATAGCCTATTAGTATCAGAATTAGGTTATCACCCAAAAACAAATTATGGTGCATGGTGGTTTTTTGCTTTTCCAATTAAGGCTATAAAAAACTATACTTTTCCTTTTTTTGTGAGAGGAGATGATATATTTTTTGGAATTTCTAATGATTTTAATTACATATCTCCGATTGGAATTGCTTGCTATGGGGAAAATTTTGCTACTAAGTCATCTCCTTTAAATATGTATTTAGATACAAGGAATCATATAATTAACTCCTTTTATCTAGAAAAAAATATTAAAAAAATACTTAAAATGTATAAACTTTTTTATTTAGATGCACTTTATTCTCATAAATATGAAACAGTATTAGCTATTAGGTTAGCTCTTCGTCATGTTTTAGGTGATATTGATTTTTGGTTCAATAATTATGATTTAAGTGAGGTAAGGAGTAAAATTAATGAATTAGTGAAAGTGGAAAAATTTCATGATATAAATATTAATTCGCTCAGTCCAATTTTTTCTTATAAACGAAGGAGAAAGTTAATTAAAAAATTAACATTTAATGGTCTTTTACTTCCAATGAAAAACAAAATAGCTTATCAAGATTTTAATTATTGCGCTAATTATGATCACATTTTTAGATTTAAAAATATTCTTTATTATAAACCAAATAGTAAAACAGGTTTTATCGTAAAAGTTTCACGTATTAAGTTTTTTAAATTACTATTTTGTCTTTATATTGATATATTTAAAATGAAATGGAATTATAAAGCTAATTTGGCAAAGTATAAAAATAACTTCGGAAAACTTACATCTAGAGATTTCTGGGTGAAAATCTTAAAAATATAAATGTGCTTTTAAATTAAACTTATTACTAAAAATATACCTGCCATTTAGAATAGCAGGTATATTATCAATTTAATACAATGTATTAACAAAATCTAAAGCTTTTTCAATTACATTATGCATATCGTAATATTTATATTCAGCTAATCTACCGCCAAAATAAATTTGCTTTTCTTTATCTGCAAGATCTTTATACTTCTTAAATAATGTAGCATTTTTATCATCATTGATTGGATAATATGCTTCATCGCCAATCTTCCAATCGCAAGGATATTCTTTAGTTATAATGGTGTGATCTGTTTCAACGTAGTCAAAATGCTTGTGTTCAATAATACGAGTATAAGGAATTTCGTATTCAGTATAATTAATTACTGCATTTCCTTGATAATTTGCTTCATTAATTGTTTCATTTTCAAAACGTAAAGATCTATATTCTAAAGCACCATATTGATAATCATAAAATTTATCGATTGGGCCGGTATAAATAATTTTATTTGCTAGTTCAAGATTATCTTGTTTATTTTCAAAAAAATCAGTATTTAATTTTACATCAATATCTTTAAGCATTTTTTCAATAATTTGTGTATACCCACCTATTGGGATACCTTGATATTTATCATTGAAATAATTGTTATCAAAGGTAAATCGAACAGGCAACCTATTAATTATAAATGGAGGAAGTTCAGTTGCTTTTCTTCCCCACTGTTTTTCTGTATATCCTTTGATTAATATTTCATAAATATCCTTTCCAATTAAAGATATTGCTTGTTCTTCAAGATTTCTTGGATTTTCAATATGATATAACTTTTTTTGTTCTTCAATTTTTGCTTGTGCTTCTTTAGGCGTTTTTACTCCCCATAATTGATAAAAGGTATTCATATTGAATGGTAAATTGAATAGTTTATCTTTATAATTTGCAATAGGAGAATTAGTAAAAAGGTTAAATTCTGCAAAACTATTAATATAATCCCATACTGTTTTATTATTAGTATGAAAAATATGAGCGCCATACTTATGAACTTGAATACCTCCGTTATCTTCGGTATATATATTTCCAGCTAAGTGATCCCGTTTCTCTATTAGAAGTATTTTATTTCCTCTTTTTTTTAATTCATGAGCACATATAGAACCAAATAAGCCACTGCCAACAATCAAATAATCATATTTCATAATTTTCCCATTTTTGGTAAAAAAACTTTACAAACAAATAGTACATTTTTAATATAAAAATGCAAATGTTTAATAGCTTAAGTTTCCTTTAATATTTTTTTAAATCATTTTATGTGATTTTTTAATAATATGTATTTTAAAAGGCTAAATTTTGCTTATTTTGGTTGGGTCAATATTATTTTGAATGAGAATTTTAATGAACATACACACGCCACTAATTTCAATTATTATACCAGTGTATAATTCTAGTTCGTTTATATTAAATACATTAGCCTCTTTACATGCACAGTCTTATAAAAATTTTGAAATTATTCTTATCAATGATGGCTCTACTGATAATTCAATCGATATAATAAAAAAATATCAAAGTAAAAATAATAATATCATTTTATATAATCAAGAGAATAAAGGAGCATCAGTAGCAAGAAATAAAGGCATTGAATTATCTAATGGTGAGTTTTTAACATTTCTTGATAGTGATGATACGTATTCTCCCGTTTTTTTGGAAAAAATGTTATGTAAGCAATTTGAAGAAAACGCTGATTTAGTTTACTGTGGATATAATAGAATTAGTTCTTCAGGTAGAGTTACAAGTGTACCGTGTCTATTTAAGGAAGGAAGTATTTTAGATTCCTATTTACAAAGAAATGGGTATTTCCATTTTTCAGGTATGCTGATCCGTAAGACCATCCTGATTGATAATTATATTTATTTTGAGGAAGGGCGATTTATTTCTGAGGATCTTTTATTCACAGTTAAACTGCTTAATAAATCAGATTGTTATTGTGTTAAGGAACATTTGTTTAATTATGTTCAACGTTCAGACTCAGTTATGTCTTCTTACTGGTCAGAAGATAAATGGCTTTATGATATTGAAGGACGAAAGCAAATTCTTTCATATTTAATAGTTAAATATCATAAAAAAGATAAAGAAGAAATCTTAAGATTGGCTTCTGCATGTGTTTTTCAACGAGAAATATCTTACTTAATTGATTGCCTCAAAAAAATGCATTATGAGAAAGTTAAATGTTATTTGGAACAGAATGATTTTAATACTAGAATTGAATTTATAGGGGATTCCATGCTTAATAATAAAGATTGGAAAAAATATAAAATCTTAAAAAAGGATAATAAACTAATTTGGTTTTTTTATACTATCTATTATAGATTCTTTCGTTTAAATATTAAAATTTTTTGAATATTGGTTTTATATAGAAAATATTTAATAAAATAAAATATGCTTGAAAATATTTGTTTTTGATGCAATTTATGTTTTGCACAATATCTCATTTGTGCTGCTGTGATGGGCGATAGCAGAGGTGTTGAATTCAATGGCGATGCAGATTTCGCATTAAGAAAGTATTGCGAGCATTTGTAATCTTTAGCCCAACTATGCCATGGTTTAGTTGGACCAATATAATGAATTAATATTGTTTCTGGTGTAATTGGGGAGTAATCATTAATTTCTGATCTATATTTTAGTTCATAATTAATATTTACTTGCTGATTATATTTTTTATCAAGATATTTAACTTTATCAAATAGTAATAGATTTAGTACATCTTGGTCGAGGTGGGTAAATTTGGGGGATAGGTTTGAATCAGAAAGTAACTCTAATGCTTTACGATTTATGTTGAATTCTTGCCATCTTTTTAAATTAATTAATAAAAATCCCGCATTAAAATAACCTGATGATAAATGAGATTCGTTAAGTCGTATAGCGCATTTATTCCACCACATAGAATCTTTTTCGGTTACTACATAGGCGGCATTGTTGTCAAAGTCTAATGTAGACAATTCTTGTAAGGGACCTTTACATACAATGTCGGCATCCAGATAAAGAATTTTATCCAATTTTTCACAGAAATAGTCGGCTACTATAAATCTAAAGTAGGTTGCTATGGTCCAATTTTTAGTTGTTGGTAGATTAGATAAATTATCATCGTCTACTAAGTAGATTGTGATTTCTGTATTATACTGGTCAGCCAGTTGTTCTAATTTATTTCTAAGCTCATCGTTAATATAATTAGTAAATATATGGAAGCTAAAATCCAAATAAGGATTAGCTAACAAAATAGATGTGATAGAAACTGCACAACCTAAAAAAAAATTTTTATCGATGCCATATGCAACATTCAATTGATTGATATTATGATTAGTTCCAAATTTTATCTTTTTTTTTATGATACTGTTTGCATTGAAATTCATTACCTATTTCCTACGGCATTATTTTTGAATAAAATTAATTATTTTTAAATTATCAATTACATTTAACATGGCTTGGTCACACACTTTATGCGGGGCGTATTATATAGATAATATGCAATTTTTTCTAGTTGAAAAAGAAATGTAATAAAATTTTAAATTCACGGATTATGTATAGTATAATCTGTGGTATTAGTTAACTTTTTGTATCCCATATGTCCAATAAATATAGTTCATTAAATACCATAAAACAGTTGTGGCCGTTTATTTACCCGCATAAAAAAGCTTTAATTGTTGCAATTATTGCGCTTTTATTTAATGCTGCAACTGATGCAACTTTAATTTCGTTGACTAAACCATTATTAGACAATGGGTTAATGGACAAAAATTATGAGTTATTGATTCTTTTTTCAATTGGGATTATCGGTTTAATTGCATTACGGGGGGTATCAAACTATTGCTCTACCTATTGTCTGTCTTGGTTATCTGGTAAAGTGGTAACTAAATTTAGGCAGTTAATATTCGATCATTTAGTAAAAAGTCCAATTAGTTTTCTTGATAAAAATCCTGTTGGAGAACTTGTTTCGGTTATAACCTATAATACCCAGCTATTATCAAAAGCATCATCAGACGCACTTATTATATTGGTTAGAGAAATAGCCTATGCTGTCGGCTTATGCATAGTGATGTTTTATGGGAATTGGAAACTTGCTTTGGTTTTAATTGTTGTTGTGCCACTGGTTATTTTTATTGCTCAATTTATTGCAAAAAAATTTCGGCATACACTGGTTTCTATGCAAAAAGGTATTGGAAATATTACCACAGCAGCAGATGAAATGTTAAAAGGGCATAAAGAAATTTTAGTTTTTAATGCTCAGAAATATGAAAAAGAGAATTTTTATTCAATTAATAAAATTTTTAGACGAAGTATTTTAAAAATTGTCCTAGTTTCTGGATTATCTACACCAATAATTCAATTGGTAGCAACATTAGCATTAGGCGTTATATTGTTTCTTGTTGCTAGCCAAGCACTAGATATTACACCAGGCTCATTTACTGTCGTTTTTTCGGCTATGGTCGCAGTAATGCGTCCTTTGAGGGAATTAACAAGCGTTCATCTTGAATTACAAAAAGGCTCTGTTGCTTGCGAGTCGCTTTTTGGCCTTCTAAATTCGGCTGTAGAAGAAGATAATGGTACTATTGAACTAAAAAGAGCAAAAGGTTGTATTGAATTTAAACAGGTTACATATACTTATCCTACTAGCTTATCGCCATCTTTGAATAATATTAATTTTAAAATTAAGGAAGGCGAAACTATAGCTTTAGTCGGTCGTTCTGGCGCTGGCAAATCAACTATTGCTAGTTTGTTGCCACGATTTTATGATATTTCGATAGGTGAAATATTATTGGATTCTGTCGATATCAGAAAGTACACGCTAAAATCGTTACGTAATCAAATTGGTTATGTTTCTCAGCAAGTCCATTTATTTAATGGAACGATCGCTGATAATATCGCTTATGGTGCAAAAGATAGGTATAGCGAACAAGATATTATCAATGCAGCCAAACAAGCCAATGCCATGGAGTTCATTGAAAAATTAGAGCACGGATTGGATACGGAAATTGGTGATAATGGTGTGTTGTTGTCGGGTGGGCAACGTCAGCGAATTGCCATTGCTAGGGTATTATTGCGCGATAACCCAATTTTGATTTTGGATGAAGCAACATCAGCTTTAGACAATGAGTCAGAGCGATTAGTTCAACAAGCAATAGAACATCTACAAAAAAATCGTACTTCTATTATTATTGCACATCGATTATCAACAATTGAACGAGCAGATCGTATTTTAGTTATTGATGAAGGCCAAATAATTGAGGAGGGCACTCATAAGGTCTTATTATCACAAAATGGTCTTTATGCCAAGATGCATCAATTACAATTTAACGCTTAAATAAATATACATTATGAAAAAAGATAATAATCAATCAATCAATCACATTGATCAAGACTCTTCAACGTGGCAAACTTTTTCGAAATTATGGCCTTATATTGCCAAACACAAATTTATTCTTTTTTTATCCGTTATTTTACTTATTCTTAGTGCTTTTGCAGATACTTCTCTTATTGCTTTATTGCAACCATTGCTCGATAAAGGATTTGTGGAAAACGATAAGCAATTTTTAATGATGGCGCCTTTATATATTTTAGGTTTAGTTTTATTACGCGGTGTTACAAATTATGGATATGCTTTCTTTTTGTCGCTAATTTCAACAAACATTGTCCTCAAAATTCGGCAACGACTTTTTAATCATTTTGTTGATGTGCCAGTAAGCTACTATGATCAAAATTCCACAGGAAGATTATTATCACGAATTACCTATGATACAGATCAAGTTGCATCATCTTCATCCGATGCATTGATAACAATAGTACGTGAATCAGCTTTTATTGGTGGATTATTTTATACTATGTTTACCAATAGCTGGCAGCTATCTTTGTCGTTGATCATCATTACGCCTGTTGTTATAGGTTTAATTACTTTTATTTCTATAAAGTTTAGAAAATTAGCTAAAAATATGCAGAACTCAATGGGCAGTGTTACTATGTCTGTTGAACAAATGCTAAAAGGTCATCGTGAAATTATTCTTTTTGGTGCTCAAGATGAAGAGTCAGAAAATTTTGATAAAGTAAGTAATAAATTTAGGCGTGATTCCATGCGGCTTGTGTCTATTTCTGCTCTATCGACACCTATTGTACAACTGATCATCTCATTTGCTATTGCTTTTGTACTATTAATGGCTAGTAACCCTGAACTCAATATTACTCCAGGGCAATTTACTGTTGTTTTTTCCTCGCTTGTTGCTTTAATGCAACCTATAAAAAGTTTAACTAGTGTTAATGCTGAGTTCCAAAAGGGGATGGCCGCTTGCCAAACTTTATTTGCTATCTTTGAACAACCAATAGAAAATGACAGTGGCAAAATTAATATTGAACGAGTTAAAGGTAGTATTGAGTTTAAAAATGTTAGTTTTACTTATGAAACGAGACAAGAGCCAGCTTTGCAAGATATAAGTTTTATTGTAGAACCATATAAAACTATTGCTTTGGTTGGACGATCCGGATCTGGGAAAACGACTATTGCAAGTTTACTCACGCGATTTTATGATGCAAATAGAGGTGAAATTTTAATCGATAATTATAATATTCAAGATTTGACTTTGTATAGCTTGCGTAATCAAATTGGGCTAGTATCGCAAAATGTTCATCTATTTAATGATACTGTAGCTAATAATATTGCTTATGGGAGAGTAGGAGAATATTCTCAAGCTCAAATAGAAGAAGCAGCTAAAAAAGCTTATGCCTATGATTTTATAAAAGGGCTAGAAAATGGTTTTGATACTATAGTCGGAGAAAGTGGAGTTTTATTATCAGGAGGTCAGCGTCAACGTATTTCCATAGCTAGAGCTTTATTACGAGATACGCCAATTCTTATTTTAGATGAAGCTACTTCAGCCCTAGATACAGAGTCAGAACGGGCAATACAAGAAGGTTTACAAGCGCTACAAAAAGGGCGAACATCCATTGTTATTGCTCATCGATTATCAACAATTGAAAACGCAGATGAAATATTAGTGATGAATGAAGGAAAAATTATTGAAAAAGGTTCTCATTTAGAGCTATTAAATAAAAATGGTATGTATGCAAAGCTACATAATAGTAAGTTTGATGAGTGATAAATACTGTATATTTGAATCATTATATTAATATTTGAAATCTACTGAAATTTATTCAATGAGGAATGTTTTTTATGGCTATTTTCAATATCTAAATTAGGGGTGATTGCACATATTTAGTAATATTTTTGTTAATCATTGAACAATGATAATTTTTATAAACTTTAAAATATAACAGATTTTTCTAGCAATGTTAGGATTATTCTCGATGTATATTCTTATTAACAATTCCAATAACTCAATTCTAGAATAATGTTCTCTTGTTCTTGTTTTGATAGTGCTTTATTTGATTTTTAATAGTAATTCTAAATAGATTGCATTCATAATTACGCAATTGTGTTGGATATCGTTTGAAAAAGGGGAAAATGGTTACAACCTTGAGGTTTTACTTTTTTTATTTGTAAAAAAAAGATTCTGACTTTAAAAAATAAAAATTTATTATTAATCAGTTATCCTCGTAATTATTTGTGTTTTAGCAAAGAAAATTGCTAACACTAATTTAAAATCGAAGGTTAATGTTGTTACTGATAGAAATATTTTTTACTTACCGCGATAAAATTGTAGTTCTCAATAAACTGATTATCGATTTAATTAATTTTTCATATCTAGTAGTTTTAGTAAAGTTAAGAAGATTTATTAATAGCATACGGTTACCTCTTAATTATTATCTAGAGTTGTATGTATAAAAATATATTACTAGAAAAGATCGTTGAATCTAATTGGGTATTAATTTTTTTATTAAGTAAACGATGTAATAGTTTATTCCCTTTATGATTAAACCTTTTTTGAAAAATTGCATAGCGAAAACTCTATAATCTACAGTCCTCATTTTGTTTTTATATGATTTTAGTGGGCTATTTGCCCAAGGAGTGAAATGTTTATAAAAAATATATAAATTTTGTGCAACCCCTTTATTCTCGGCGTACCACATCTTTCTCGGACCAGTAAAATGTATAAAATAAGGCAATGAATTTTTGTTATAAAAAAAAGTTTCTTTTTGTTTGTTGTCCATCCAAGTAAATAAATAGTTCCATTTGAAGTCAATTATTTTTGTATGATCTTGTAACACAACATTCAAAGCGTCTTGATCTGCATATTTTAACTCTTTATTTTCATGTAATATTTCATTAGCTTTATCTTCAATATTAAATTTTATCCAGTTCGAAATGTTAATATAAAGAACACCAGCATTAAAATAATTATCCGAACTTAGATTCAATCTACAAGCGTTTGAATTTTTCTCTTTATCTATTGAGTCCAAACTTGCGGCACAAATATAATTATCAATACTAATATCAGAAATAGATGATATGTTGGATAAACATAATACATCAGCGTCAAGATATAGTAGATTATTTACTTTATTTAATAATAACCGAGGAACCATTAAGCGGATAAACGTCGAATTAGTAATATGGTTTGTTGAAAACTCATGTTGATATTTATCTATATCAGTTTTTTCAATCTCATAAACAGAGATTAAAGGCGAGGTTTTTTTTAATTTTTCAATATCGCTTTTGTCAACATTGTATAAAAAAATATGAAAATGAAGTTTTTCTGTTAAATTGTTTAATACGATTGATTGAATTGATACGGACACATGTTCAAGATAATTTGAGTCTGTGCAATATGCAATGTTAATGATTTTATTCATACTTAATACTCGTCAAAATTTTACCATATTATTTAGTTATTACCATATATGTCAATATAAAATTTATTATTACTTCTTTGTTCTATTTGGTGTATGTTATAATGCAAAAAACTTTAAATATAGCGAAAAAATGGAATGATTTTCACACTGAAGTTAATGACATTATTTTAAAGCATAAAAATAAATTATATTATAATATCCCGATCAAGATGCGCTTAATATAGTATTGCAAAAAAATATATTAATTATTGCTCCTGACTGGAATTATTTATTTACTTGGATTACGGATGAGGATCAAAAGAAACTTTTAAAAACAGAAAATAAAATGCCTTATTTTATTCATTTTACTGGGGCAAGAAAACCTTGGTACCAAGAGCATTCAGGTGCAGCACAGGCTTGGTATATTTTTTATAAACATTTTACTCCATGGAAGAGTTATACCCTTGAAAGCTATAAAAATAAAATGAGAATTACGGATTATAGAATATATGCAAAAAGGCATCTAAAAAAAGGTCGTATATTTGAAGCTATAAAATATGCATTTTTATATATAAAATTAAAAATTAAAAAATAAAATTAATGATGAAATTAAGAGATGAAATTTTTAAATTAACATATAGGCTCACTCATTCAAAACGTTATAAACATAATAGAAAGCGTTGGCCTTATGTAAAAATATCTCGAGGGATATTCGGGCAAATTGTGAATTTTTCCTATAAAGGAAAAAATGTGCCTATAATTGATTTAAAATTATTAGAAAATTCGTGTGAAGGCAATCTAGTTATTATAGCTTCAGGTCCGTCTATCAACCAAATAACTTTTAAACATTCTCCATCAACTCCAACTCTCGGCGTTAATGGTTCGTATTGCCTAAAAAACAAAGTGAATTTTAAATTTTATGTTATAACTGATATTCATTTTTTTTCTCAGCGCCCGAACATAGTTAGACAAATTATTTCTGATAAAGAACTTCTATTATTTTTACAGGTCGATGGGTTAGTTAAAATAATTAATTTATTTGGAGTTAAAGCTATTTTATGTAGAATATCGTTGATAGAAGATGCTTTTAAACTAACTTATGGGCCAATAAGAACATTGGCTGAAATAAAAAATGATCCTGAAAGGAATAAGAGCATTTATTTTTATCATAATAACGATAAAGAGCATGAACCATTAGCGTTTGAAACCAATATTACTCATGGCGTATTTCCTGCTAAAACTGTTGTTTATTGGACTCTTCAAATTGCTGCATATCTTGGCTTTAAACAGCTATACTTAGCTGGAGTAGATTTAAATAATTTCCACTTACCTCGATTTTACGAAACTTCAGATGATATCACTTACTCACAATTAGAGTTGGATTTTGAAAAAAATATACTTCCTGCTTTTGAGCATGCCAGTTGTGTGATGAAAAAATTAAATATAAATGTTAAAAATATGTCTTTAAGTAGTGCACTAGATTCATATATTTTTGATAAACAAGCTTATGATGACATATTTTGATTATTGGTAATTCTATTCATATATTTTTTTATCCGTTAACATTTTGTCTACATGTTTCTGTAAAATATTTATATCTAAATTTTTAGCTGCATCACTTGGTGCAACAAGTTGTATTGCGTTCTTATAATTTGGTTTATATACATCGTTGTTTTTATATCGAGGATCAATGTATCTACTTCTGAACTATAAACACTAATTAGAGGTTTATTGTATGCATTTGAAAGATGGACAATTGAAGTATCAACAGAAATGACAAAGTCACACTGCTTTATAAAAGAAATCGTATAGAAAAAATGCTCTAATGGATTTATTAATACATTTGGAAAGCTACGTAGCTTGTTTATTCTATTGGGTAACCCTACAACAATAGTTATTAAGTCTGGATAATCTGATAATAAATTCAGTATGTTTTGAGCTTGTTTTTCGGAAAAGCTTCTACGTTCAGATGAGGCATAAGGATTAAAAACACAAATTTTTTTATTCTGGTAATTAGATAAGATTGTCTCAACTTGTAAATCATATGCGCAAGGATAATAAAGATCATAGCGATATTCATTTTCTTTAATTTCTACATTCAATTGTTTTAATATATAAACGAACCTTTTACTAAAATGAGCACTATAATCAGAATAATTTATAATTGAATCATATATTCGGTAGAATTTAGGATAGTTAAAACCAATAGTATGTTTAGGTTTTACTTTTTTTATTATTTTAAAAATCCAATCGGAGTAACTGGTTTTATTACTGGGATCGATGAAAAGGTCACACTCTAGAGATTTTAATATTTGTACTTGTTTTTTGGTTAATGGTTTATCAAGGCAAATAGTTTTATATATATTAGGATTATTATCAAATAAAAAAGCATAGCTTTTCTTTGTTAAGATTGTAACTTGGTAACCTTGAGATTTTAAAATTTTTGGTAGACCAGATATAATAATTGCATCGCCTAGTCCATTTTTACATGCTTGAATTGTGATTTTATTTATTTTTGATAAATCTAATTTAGTTTTGTTTAATTTAAAAGACAAAATTAAAAGTTTTAGATCTTTAGTGATATAATTTCTGTGCCTATTAAGTTTTCGAATGATATCAATAGTTTTTTTTAACATTTTTCAGTGGCAATAAGTTATATAGATAATGATACGATTATATTAAATTACTTGAGGGAAAGCCAATTTAAGAGAGACAAAGTTTGAACTAGATTAGGTTGTAATTTGTATACAATCAAGCTTATTTTTGTAAGATCTTTAGGATCCACGTCAGAATGGCATGGTTTTACATGCATTATTATAACATCTTTACTAATTTTTAAAATTTGTTTAAAGTTTGCTTTTTAACTAGGTGTAACTTACGTGATTGATGATTTTTCAGAAAATGGTTTGCTTGCCCAAGCTATTGATGGGTTTGTGGCAAGAGAGCCACAACGAAACATGGCAAGAAAAGTTTCAGAATCAATAGATAAACAACAATCTCTTGTTGTTGAGGCTGGAACTGGGACGGGTAAAACATTTGCTTACTTAGTTCCTGCATTGCGTAGTAATAAAAAAGTCATACTTTCGACAGGTTCTAAAAATCTACAAGATCAGCTTTTTAGTAAAGACCTTCCAATCATCAAAAAAGCACTAAATTATACGGGTAAAATATCCCTTCTTAAGGGGAGATCGAATTATCTTTGTTTAGATCGGTTGTATCATCAATATGCTGCGGCAGGCGATCTTGATAAAGATTTACGGGTGGATTTAGCACGAATTAAAAACTGGTCAATTAAAACCAAAGAAGGTGATATTAGTAAATGTACAACTGTTACGGAAGACAATCCAATTTGGCCAATACTAACCAGCACCAATGAAAATTGTTTAGGTAGCGATTGTGAACATTATAATGATTGTTATGTGGTTAAAGCACGTAAGCGTGCATTAAATGCAGATATTGTTGTTGTTAACCATCACCTATTTTTAGCTGATATCGTCGTAAAAGATTCTGGTTTTGGTGAGCTTATTCCTAAAGCAGACGTCATGATTTTTGATGAGGCTCATCAACTTCCTGATCTTGCTTGTCATTATTTTGGACAACAACTAACTAGTAGGCAACTTTTTGATTTAGCAAAAGAAATTAATCTTTGTTATCGTACAGAGATTAAAGATATGTCTCAGTTACAACAGTGTGCAGATAAATTACAAAAGTGTACTCAGGATTTACGTATTGTGATTAGCCAACAATCACCAAAAGGTAACTTACGTTTTTTATTCAACCAACTTGCAGTAAAAAAAGAGCTATCTTATCTTTCTGATGCCTTGGATTTTTGTCATGAGGTTTTACGTTTAGCTGTAGGCCGATCTTCAGCTTTAGATAATTGTTTGGAACGAGTCGATCAATACAATACACTTTTAGAACGATTGCAAGAAACAAATGTAACGGGTTTTAGTTATTGGTATGAAAGTAGCAATAACTATTTTATTTTTGCTTTAACGCCATTGTCAGTAGCGAATAAATTTACTGAATTATTAACTGAACGAAAAGGGAGCTGGATTTTCACTTCAGCTACGCTATCTGTTAATAATAAATTAGACTATTTCACCAAACGTTTGGGGCTTACAAATGCTGAGTCACTTATACTAGAAAGCCCCTTTAATTATGAACAACAAACTTTAATGTGTGTTCCTCGTTATATTCCTTCACCTAATGAACAAGGCAATGCTGAAAAATTAGTTGAAATATTACTGCCAGTTATTGAAGCAAACAAGGGACGTTGTTTTTTCTTATGTACTTCTTATGCGATGATGAACGCGTTAGCTAAGCAGTTTCGAGAGCTAACAAAATTACCAGTATTAGTCCAAGGTGAAACAAGTAAAGTTAAATTACTTGAGCAGTTTATTCATAGCGGAAATGCCTTATTAATTGCAACAAGTAGCTTTTGGGAAGGTATTGATGTTAGGGGGGATACCTTATCATGTGTTATTATAGACAAATTACCTTTTACTTCTCCTGACGATCCTCTAATAAAAGCGCGTATGGAAGATTGCCAAATGCAAGGAGGCGATGCATTTAATGATGTACAATTACCTGAAGCAGTGATCACCCTAAAGCAGGGGGTTGGACGATTAATTCGCCATCACAATGATCGTGGCGTGGTTATTATTTGTGACAATCGCTTAGTAATGAGACCTTATGGTGCAATATTTATTAACAGCTTACCGCCATCGCCAAGAACGCGAGATGTAAATAAAGTTATTAATTTTTTATTATCTAAAACTAATTTATAAAATGACTATTTTTGGGAAAAAAATGAGTACTATTTTAGCTATTGATACCTCAACAGAAGCTTGTTCTGTAGCATTATTTTATCGTAATGAAATAACGCATGATTTCATCGTTTCGGCGCGAGATCATACCAAAAAGATCTTACCAATGATTGATACTATTTTAAATCAATCTGGCTGTACACTTTCCCAAATTGATGCTATTGCTTTTGCTCAAGGCCCAGGTAGTTTTACTGGCGTGAGAATTGGTATTGGTGTTGCACAAGGATTAGCACTTGGAATTGATAAGCCAATGATTGGCGTATCAACATTGATGACTTTAGCACAGGGGGCGTATAGAACAAAGAATACAACTAAAGTTATTTCGTCAATAGATGCTAGAATGGGCGAAGTCTATTTAGGGCAATATCATTATCAAAACCAAGAATGGCAAGCCATTATACCTGAATGTGTTACTAAACCTGAAAGTGTGGCAATGAAAATTCAAAATAGCGATAATGATTATTACTCGGCGGGTACTGGTTGGCAAACTTATCCCAATATGCTAACAGTAATTAAACAAAGTGATGTATTGCTACCAGAAGCTCAAGATTTAGTGGTCATTGCTCATCAGAAATGGTTAAACAACGAAGTAGTCAGTGTTGAAGATGTCGAACCTACTTATTTACGTAATGAAGTTACTTGGCAAAAACTACCTGGCCGTTAAAATCAGATAAACCACAGATGTGGCTTATCTGTCTTAATTACTTATTATTGAAACAATCCCAAATTCGCCTTGGCATATGCTTCAAAATCGGTGCAACCACCAATAGGTTTTTCATCGATAAAAATTTGAGGAACCGTTTCAACAGGCTTACCAACACTTTTTGAAAGATCTTCTTTAGTAATTCCTTCGGCATTGATATCCACATAACGATATGAAAAATCGTCACGTTCTTGAGATAATTTTTCGGCTAGCTCTTTAGCTCGCACGCAATATGGACACCCTTGGCGCCCGAAGATAACAACATACATATTTCACCTTTATCTTTAGTTTTAAACATAGCTTAATATACTTTACTTATTGAAGAAAAAAAACTGTTAAATATTGTTGATTAAATAGATTATGTCTATTGATAGCGAGCTTGGGAAAGCTAATCCGGTTTTATATTCGCATGTTCGAATCTACATGATTGTTTTTTAATTATTTAGATTTAGCATTTAAAAAATTTATCAAGTATAAAATTCTTTATATATTGTTCTTAAAAAAAAATTACAAAAATGACTAGAAAAACGTATTCCTCTCTAAAATACGCTTACTGTATAATACATGTGCTCTCTTCACAAAACATTTAACATTATATAATTATATAGTGTGTCGTGAGTTTTGATTGTTTATGGATTAAACTAATTGATTATATTATATAAATTGTTAAAAATAAGTATAAGGAATAATTAAAGTATGATAGAATATGGTCTTAAATCGGGCATCGGGCATCGGGCATCGGGCATCGGGCATCGGGCATCGGGCATCGGGCATTTTCGCTAACTATTGATAGTCAGTACTCTGTACTAGGTTCAAGCTTTTGGCATTTAGTTTTATCTTCTTTTAATTTTACCTTCTTCCCATTTAAACCTGATTTTATAACCAAAATAACGGGACTTGCAGCTTGCTTAAAGCCCAAACTAACTAAAATAAGTTTGGTTTTATTATCTCAATTGGCAATAGCAAATTCATCTCATGGCATATTAACCGCCACCACAACTAGAGTTATCACAGGCAATGCGCCAGAGGTCATAGCGTTATCCAGTGCAGATAGGCAAGGTTTTACGGTTAACGGTATTTTTTATAGTGAAGCAAGTGGTAATATAAAAGCGAGTGAAATTAAAGAGTTTGACGGAAATTTAACGTTTAATGACTTTGTGATTTCAAGATATGATCCCAAGAATTTGGATAAAGTGAAAAATTATCGTGATATTGATGGCGATAATGCCGATCCAAGCGCTCCGTTTAAATTAGAAACGACCTATTATTGGTGGTACGACAATACAGGAAAACGGATAACGGGTAATGATAAGAAAAAAATCATAGGCTGTGGCAGTGGTTATGCAATGCCATTAAAACTGATAATTAAAACCAACGTCAGAGCATATTCGGAGTATGGGATCCCAAAAGAAAGTAAACCCAGTACACTAGCTAAAACATATCAAATAGCGCCCAGATCGGAATTATGTTATGCCAAACCAAATGGCGCGATCATTTATCCGGATCGCCAATGGGGTAAACCTAATGATAATCCAGATTTACATTATCTAATGTATTGGAACGCTCCAGTTGGTCGAACACGATTAAAAGCTGGTGGAGGTTATACTCGAGATTATGTGCCAGATTATGGCTTTAAAGTGGTTACTACGGTGTCTGGGGGTAGAAAATTTCCAACTACAGGCTTTCCTGGCGCCAAATTTCAATTAGTAATGACTGGAGCTAAAACTGATTATCGCTATCAAGTCATTAATAACCCAGGAAGTGGCGTTTCAATTGATCAAAATGGCATGGTTAAATTAATAAGTAAACCGACGGGAACTGTCACAGTAAGAGCAACATTAAAGAGAAATCCATCTGTTAATCATGATTATAGTTTTACGCCAACATCTGTTTGGGCTATACCTCAAGGCGATTTTAAAGCGCATAAGGAAAGTGCTTGGCAAAAGTGTGGAGGTATTAATAATGTTCTGGGTAGATATGAGCTAACTAATGCTCCTTTTACTTTTGAAAAAGATGATCCTGCTATTTATTGGGGGGGAATTTTAACGCGAGCTATTGATGGTTCACTATTTAGTGAGTGGGGGTTTATCAATCAAAAAGCTTATCCTGACTCTCAATGGCGAGGTGGTGTTTATTGGACAGGAAATAGATCGGATTATTCGGAAAGCCATTATCATATCTATGCTGATTCTGGTCATATTGGTGAAGGAGATGAAACATGGAGTAATTATGTAGCCTGTAGGGGATAGTATTAATGGTCTAAGCTGTTGTGGCTGCCTTATCTAGTTTAAGGCGCCACTATCACTTAGCTATAGCTACTAAAGTAAATTGATTGCATACCTACCTATTAGTGATATTAGGTTAAGTGTTTAAATTTTAATAAATGGTTGTTTAACAAAACGTTACAAAAAAGTTGATAACATGCAGTACATTTTTATCTAAAATGTGGTTATGCTGTTTTATTTATATAATATATTGTAAATTTCGACGGTTTGTTAAATTAATCTAACCATATATATTATATAAATAAAAAGTAAAAACAAGTATGAGAAATGATGATAATATGGTAAAATATAACTGGACATCGGACATCGGACATCGGACATCGGACATCGGACATCGGACATCGGACATCGGACATCGGACATCGGACATCGGACATCGGACATCGGACATCGGACATCGGACATCGGACATTTTGTTAATCTTTTGATTTTCAACTTTGGTATTACAGCAAAACGTTTTATCTTTAGCGTTACTTTTTTAAAACATTTCAATTGCAAATCTTGCTTTGTTGTCAAAATAACGGCACTCATAGCTCACTCAAAAACGAAACTTACTCAAATAATGGGGCTAATCTTATTATTACAATGGATATACGTTGGCTCTGCTAATGCAATACTAACAGCGACTTCAAGTCAGGTTATTACTGGGAATGCACCGCAAGTCGTGGCGTTATCGAGTGCAGATAAACATGGTTTTACTGTCAACGGTGTTTTTTACAGTGAGGCGAGTGGCATTATAAAATCTGGTGAAGTGAAAGAATTTGATGGTAACTTAACGCTTAATGATTTTAAAGTGGCAACTTATGCGCCAACAAACTTGGATAGAGTGAAAAATTATCGCGATATCGATGGTGACAATGTCGATCCGAACCAGCCATTTAAAGTTGAATCGACTTATTATTGGTGGTATGACAATAACGGAAAACGTATAACTGGTGATGATAAGAAAAAAATTATAGGTTGCGGAAGTGGTTTTTCAATGCCATTAAAATTGATAATTCAAACAAAAGTAAAAACCTATTCTGAGTATGGGATCCCAAAAGAAAGTGAATCTATTACATTAGCTAAAACTTACCAAATAGCAATAAAATCAAATATTTGTTATGTTAAACCAAATGATATAGTAGTTTCCAAAAAACTACAATGGCGCTCATATGATCCAAGCATTACATCTCCGATATCTGGGCCGTGGGCTTGGAACGGATCTAATACAAGTCGCCATCCAGTTCATGGTGGAGGATATGGTGCTGACTATGTTCCTTTCTTTGGATTTAAAGCTACACCAATAGTAGCGCATGGAAAATTTTTTCCAACAACGGGCTTTCCAGGTGCAAAATTTCAACTAGTGATGACAGGTGCACAAACTGATTACTATTACCAAGTAATGAATAATGGGCAGGGAAATGTTTCAGTTGATCATAATGGTTTTGTAAAACTTATGAGCAAACCTAGTGGGGATATCACCATAAGGGCAACTTTAAAAAGAGATCATTCAATCTTCCATGATTATAGATTTAACCCTACAACAGTGTGGTTAGAGCCTCAAAAAAATGAAAATATCACATTACCCGCTGCAATAAATTTGTGCGGTGGAATCAAAAATATACCTTTACGTAAAGACTATACTAATTCTCCAGCTATTAATGTTGCAGAAAATGAAAATTGGAGTATTTACCCAAACAGTTTTACTCGATCAATTGGCGGTTCAATTATGGGGGAATGGGGATGGGTATCTGGCATAAACTATCCTGAATCCAATTGGCCTATAGATAATACTTACTATGTTCTTTATTGGACGAGGGAAATAGACAATGCTCAATACAATATTTATTTTACCGTTAATTTATCCGGTTATGTTTCTGTGCGTGAAGCAGAAAAAGGAGATACTAGTAAAATAGCGTGTAAACGTTAATAAATAGGTTTGTCATATAAGAAAATATTTAATTATATTTTAACGATATAATTTTAACCGTTAAAATTAATCTTACGGCAGTGCAATAATATGCACTGTTGTTTCATGAAAGGTTATTTTTTCATTCTTATAACAAATTAATTATTTTCTAACTCAATTGATTATTTTTAACTAAAAAATCAAATTGATAGCACGGAATTTAATATAAAATTGATGGATGTTCTGTATGAGATTGCTCAAAATTTAAAATGTTTTAATCGTAATGTCGTTTTCGATTTATATCTTTTTTACAACTTAAAGTAAGTAAAATAACTAAAAATGATTAACAATTTATAGTGTTGCAAGACAGCACAGCACAGCACAGCACAACACAACACAATGACATTAAATAACATGTCACCAGTTCAATACAAGATACTGAAACAAGCAACTTCATTTTCTACGTGAATTATGTGCTGAGTTCGGAGGGATAATTTGTTTTAACTATATTTATCTTACCAAGATACTAGATAGAATTGGCTCCATTGTTATAGATATATTTATAGCCAGTTAAAATTACAATTTTTATTGAATTTTATTATGTTTCTTTCTTATAAGAAGTTATAATTTATGCAATTAACTAATTAATCGGATATAAATATGTTGAAATATTTACTATTGATTGTTTTATTATTTCCTTCTTTAGCCTTTGCAGCTAAAAAGGAGTGTGGAATTAAACCTAGTTACAACATTACCATAAGTAAAGAAAGCGTACATATTTTTAATAATAAAAATGATTTAACTATCGCGCTGAATGGCAATACAGTCTTAAATGAAAAATCTGCAACACTGACCCCAGCTTTACAAAAAGATCTGATCCAATTTCAAAAATATTTACGTCAACAACTACCTCTTTTAGAACAGCAATCTGTAAATATGCTAACCGAAATTAAAGACGCGTTTGATGAAGCAATAAAAAATAAGTTAGGTGATGACAGTGAACTCAAAGACGAGTTAAATAAGTTGCATAAACGTTTAGTGAAGTTGCTGCATTCTTCGATTATGACTGAAGGTGATAATACTCGATTTTCCTACCAAAATTTTAATACCCTAAAAAAAGATGGTGAAAAAATAGGTCGGCGAATTTTTTATAACGTTGTTGGTAGTAGCATTTTAGGATTTAACTTCTTTAAAAATTTTGGCGCAGTTAAAGATATCTCTAAAAATGAATGGAAAGCTCAAAAGCCAAAGCTTAAAGTGTTTGATGCACATATTTGTAACGTAATTACTGATGTGGACAAACAATATCAACAAATTTTAACAGAACTTCACCAATTACCCGATAAGTGAATAGACAATAATAAAAACTTTTGCGAGAATACTTCTCTCACAATGATTGGATAAAAGAAGTGATTGCTTATGACTGCAAAAATAATTGATGGTAAAGCACTAGCGCAGCAAATACGCAACGAAATTGCCAAAAAGGTAGCTTCACGTATTGAACAAGGTCTATCTGTTCCAGGATTAGCCGTTATACAAGTCGGTTCTGATCCTGCCTCTAAAATTTATGTTAATAATAAGCAAAAAGCTTGTGATGATGTTGGTTTCGCTTCTTTTGCTTATGATTATCCAATTTCGACCACCGATGAATTATTATCACTAATTGATGAGTTGAATCGGCGATCTGACGTTCATGGTATTTTAGTTCAACTTCCTTTGCCAGATAACATTGATAAAACCAAAGTGTTAGAACGTATTGATCCTCGTAAAGATGTCGATGGCTTTCATCCTTATAACATAGGTCATTTATTACAACGCGATCCAATATTACGCCCGTGCACACCATATGGTGTTGTTAAGATGTTGGAGTCAACAGGCATTAACCTATCGGGTTTAAATGCAACCATTGTTGGAGCATCTAGTATTGTTGGCCGTCCTATGGCGTTAGAATTATTACTTTTAGGATGCACAACAACGATTACCCATAGTCGAACTATTGATCTAGAAAAGCATGTTAATAATGCTGATATTGTTGTTGCTGGCGTTGGTATACCTAATTATGTTAAGGGCGAGTGGATAAAGCCTGGTGCCATTGTTATTGATGTTGGCATTAATCGTTTACCTGATGGGAAACTTGTTGGTGATGTTGAATTCGATGTTGCTTGTCAAAGAGCTGGGTGGATTACACCAGTTCCTGGTGGTGTAGGGCCGATGACTGTCGCAATGTTAATGAGCAATACATTAGAAGCATGTGAAAGATTTGGTGAGTGAGCATTCAACGAAAGGCTTGCTTATCGTAGGATTTTGATTTAGTAAATAAAATGACAATAAGGAATATTTTATGATTATATTTCATACGTTACTAGGCGATATTAAGATCAATACTTTTGATGACAAAGCACCAGAAACAGTTAAAAACTTTGTTCAGTATTGTAAAGAGGGTTTTTACGACAATACTATCTTTCACCGAGTGATTAATAATTTTATGATCCAAGGTGGTGGTTTTGAGCCAGGTATGAAACAGAAAAAAACTAAAGCTCCAATCAAAAATGAAGCTGATAATGGATTAAAAAATAACCGTGGCACTTTAGCTATGGCACGCACAACAGATCCTCACTCTGCAACAGCTCAATTTTTTATCAATGTGGTTGATAATGACTATTTAAATTATCGTTCTTCTGATATCAATGGTTTTGGTTACTGTGTTTTTGCCGAAGTTGTAGATGGTATGGATGTTGTTGACAAGATTAAAGCGGTTAAAACAGGCCGTAGCGGAATGCATTCTGATGTTCCAGTTGAAGATATCATTATTAAGAGTGTAACGGTTGAATAATCCGGTCCGCTTTTTTATCGCTGATATTCATCTTGGTGAAAGTGAGCCTGCTGCGAATAATTTTGATATTACGGCAGGCTTTTTGTCTTTCCTGAAACAACTACCCAATGAATGCGAACTCTATATTCTTGGGGATTTATTCGATTATTGGGTCGGGGATGATGTAAAATCCGTACTATTCAATCAAATAGCAGATGCCTTAAATAAGTTGTCCTTAAAGAAAATAAAAAAGTTTTTTGTTCATGGTAATCGTGATTTTTTACTAGGCAAGCATTACGCTAAGCAATGCGATATGGTTTTATTAGGTGATATTAATTGTTTAGCTAATCATGATAAAAATATAGTTTTTTTACATGGTGATTTGCTTTGCATTGATGATGTCCAATATCAAAAATTCCGAAAAATCATGCATAAAAAATGGCTACAAAAGTTGTTTTTGCTAATGCCATTATGCATTCGACTTAAAATTGCCAGCAAATTGCGAAAAGAAAGTAGCCAGCATAATCAAATAAAATCGCAAACTATCATGGACGTAAATCAAAAAGCGGTAATTGATATGATGATTAACAATAACGCTAATATTATGGTCCATGGACATACCCATAAACCTGCTGCACATCACTTAATCATTAATGGTGAATCAGCAACCAGGATCGTTCTTGGGGCTTGGCATGATGGCATTTCATATATAAAACAAGAAAAAAACAGTTCAACATTAACGCTTCATAACCACTCTTTTAAATAATCACTTTGTAACATTTGTGCTGTTGGACCAAAATCCAGCAGCTTTCCTTGTTCTAATAACACTACATGCTGTGCAATACGTTTGATCTCATTAATATTATGAGTCACATATATAATAGGTATATTTAAATCACTCACAAGTTTATCAATATAGTTTAGCAGCTCCTTTTTACGAGGCATGTCTAAAGCTGACAACGGCTCATCCATAAGTAACAACTTGGGATTGGTCAATAAAGCACGACCAATTGCGACACGCTGTTTTTCACCACCAGACAGCATTGCAGGATAACGACTAAGCAGAGAACCAATATTGAGAACAGTCACAATTTCATCAAACCTATCTGGATCTAATGATTTTGTGCCATAGGTTAGGTTTTTTATGACTTTATAATGAGGGAAAAGTAGCGCATCTTGAAAAACAGTACCAATTTGCCTTTTTTCAGGCGCGATAATAATATGTTCTTCGGTATCAACTAAAGTATCTTGATTAAGTTTTATATAACCAGTATCAGGCTTAACCAAACCATTAATAAGATTAATTAATGTTGACTTTCCAGAACCAGAAACTCCTAAAATTGCAGTCACACCTTGGCAGTTAATCTCATGATTAAATTCGAAAACAAACGAGCTGAATTTTTTACTTATATTTATATTCAACATTACAAGTTATCCTGCTAACTTCCTTTTATGCCAGCGATTAAGTATTTCTGATAAGAACAAAGCAATTAAAGATAAAACAATCGAAATAATACAAAGTCGTAATGCACCCGACTCTCCGTTCGGAATTTGTAATAAAGTATACATCGCCAACGGAAGAGTTCGCGTTTCATCTTGAATGTTTGATACAAAAGTAATTGTTGCACCAAACTCCCCGAGACAACGAGCAAAACCGAGCACAACACCCATTAAAATCCCTGGGAAAGCTAATGGTAATGTAATGGTCATAAAAACCCGAAATGGCTTGGCTCCAAGTGTTCGAGCCACTTTTTCTAATCGAGAATCAATTGACTCAATAGCTAATCGAATGGACCTCACCATAAGAGGGAAAGCAACCACTGCAGAAGCTAAAGCAGCCCCTTGCCAATTGAAGCTAAAACTTAGATTAAAATAATTATTCAACCATTCACCAATAAAGCCATGGCGTCCCATCGTTAAAAGTAACAGGTAGCCTAACACCACAGGTGGCAAAACTAATGGAAGATGAACCACACTATCAAATAGCGATTTACCGATAAATTGACATCTTGCTAAAATCCAAGCGGTCAATATTCCTATTGGAAGGCTGAACATAATTGCTGCTCCTGCTATTTTTAAGCTTAGCAGCAAGGTTCGCCATTCAAATTCAGTTAATATCATCTAGGTCAAACGCTAGTCAGTGATAAAACCATATTTTTGAAAAATAGTTTTGGCTGTTTTTGAATTTAAATATTGATAAAACGCTTTTGCTTCAGATTTTAGTAATGTTATTGGATATTCAATTGATTTAAATGTATCAGCAGGAAAGCTACCAACAATTTTTACTTTATCACTCACTTTTGCATCAGTACTATAAACAATACCTAAACTCGCTTCATTGCGTTCAACTAACATTAATGCATCACGTACATTACTTGCCGGCGCCATTTGTGGCGATAGCTTATCAAATACCCCTAAGTGAGTTAAGGATTCTTTAGCATAAAGTCCAGCAGGTACATGATCAGGATCGCCAAGCGCTAATCTTTCTCCTTTTGGTAAAATGGCTTGCCAATTTGTATTTTTATTGATTTCTATCTTTTCTAATTTAGATTGTTTAGGTGAAATTAAAACTAATCCATTTTTTAACAAAACGTGTTTATCTCTTACCACTTTATGGTCGATAAGATAATTCATCCACTTTTGATCTGCTGACATAAAAATATCGGCAGGTGCTCCTTGCTCTATTTGCTTAGCTAATACAGAAGAAGAGGCAAATGAAAAAATAACTTCTGTATCTTTATGTTCTGTTTGATAGGCTGTTGCGATATCTTGCATTGCATTGGTCAGTGATGCGGCAGCAAATACCGTAATTTTGGGGGTTGCAGATACTGATAAACTTATAACTAACGTTGCTAAAGATAATAATATACTAATAATTTTCCCCATGTTATCCCCCTACAATCGTTATGTATAAAAATACATAACGATGCTATCAAAGTTTTTGGCAAAGCACAATTAAACTTTAGCAATTGTAGGATTTTTATCTATCATCAATAGACCTTCGTTCATTTTTTGGAAGAAAAGAAAAAAGCGTCTACAATAGAACCAATTATTCATTAACAATGGTTTAGTTAGCTAAATTAAGGCATAAAAATAATGCTATCACCAGAAATTCTATTAACGTTAAACTTAAATAACCAACTATTTACTGATCCAAGACGAATTGCTTTATTAAAAGCAATAGAACAAACAGGCTCACTAAGCCAAGCTGCTAAGCAAGTTGGTATAAGTTATAAAACCGCCTGGGATGCGATAAACGAAATCAATCAACTGGCTCCAAAACCTTTTTTGACCACGGCAACGGGTGGTAAAAATGGTGGTGGCACCAAACTAAGTGCCTACGCGATAAGATTTATTCAGCTTTACGAACTATTAACTCAGTTACAATATAATGCATTTAATATTCTAAATGATGACAATATTCCACTAGATGATATTTTAAAAATAACGGCTAAATTATCATTACAAACGAGTGCTCGCAATCAAATATATGGCAGCGTTTCAGATGTCGAAACCAATAATGTTGCAGGTTTTGTCAAAGTAAAATTAAGCGATAACCAAACTGAATTAAAAGCTTATATTACTCAACAAAGTATTGAACGTTTAAAATTAGATATTGATAAAACTGTGCTTTTACTGATTAAAGCGCCATTGATTGAATTGAATGACTTAAATGAAAATCAGTTGACAGTTAAAGTTGAAAAAATAATTACCGATGGCCAGTTATCTGAGATCGCATTTTCATTGCCATCTGGTATGATACTTTACGCAAGCAAATTAACGAGTGATATTAAGCAAATTAAATTAACTGAAGGTCAGCAAACTTCTATATCTATTCATCCCCAACACATCACTGTTGCCACATTAGTCTAGCCGTTTGAGGTAGTTATGTTACAAATTGAGAATGCAATATATAAAATAAATGATTTCTGTGTTTTTACTATCGAAGCATTGACAATTAATGGTGGTGATTTTGTTGCTTTTGTTGGTAGAAATGGTTCTGGTAAATCTGTATTAGCTAAAGCGTTAGCTGGTAATCAAACATTATTATCTGGTAAAGTTAATAATCAATTTAAATCAATTGCATATATTTCATTTGAGCAGCTCAAAAAAATAATAGACGATGAATGGAAGCGAAACAACACGGATATGCTCAGTGAAAATGAACAAGATACAGGGTTAACTACGGCGCAAATCATCCAAGAAAACACTCAAAATGCGGAACGTTGTACGCGTTTAGCTGGGCAATTTGGTATTGACCATCTATTAGATCGTCGCTTCAAATACCTTTCCACGGGTGAAACGCGCAAAACATTGATTTGTCGAATATTGATGGACAAACCTGAACTATTAATCTTGGATGAACCTTTTGATGGTTTAGATGTTGCATCTCGAGCTAATTTAGCTGAAAAACTTAACCAACTATCTGAACAAAACATTGCTATCGTTATGGTATTAAACCGTTTTAATGAAATTCCAGCATTCGTTAAACATATTGGATTACTTGCCAATTGCCACCTATTGAAATTTGGATCTAAAGACACCATATTAGGTGAGTTAGCTATCAAACAACTTGCAAATTTAGAACAATTATCCAACTTTACTTTACCTGAGCCAGAACTATCCACTCAATTACCTGATGCATTAGACCGTATCATTTTAAATAATGGCTATGTTCAATATGATGGTAAAGCAATTATTGATGGGTTAAATTGGCAGGTAAAAGCTAATGAAAATTGGCAAATTGTTGGACCAAATGGGGCTGGCAAATCGACATTATTAAGCCTAATAACCGGCGATCACCCTCAGGGATATAGTAATGATTTGACTTTGTTTGGGCGTAAACGAGGATCGGGTGAAACGATATGGGACATTAAGCGACATATCGGTTACGTCAGCAGCAGTTTTCATCTTGATTACCGAGTTAGCTTGAGTGTAGAAAATGTATTAGTATCAGGGTATTTTGACTCAATAGGTGTATATCAAACGATTAGCGATAAACAAATAAAGTTAGTTAATCAATGGTTGCAGCTGTTAGATTTAACTGATTTAGCTGATAAGCCCTTTCAATCACTCTCTTGGGGGCAACAGCGATTAGTATTAATTGCTAGGGCTCTAGTTAAACACCCAACGCTACTTATCTTAGATGAACCTTTACAAGGGCTTGATCATCTAAATAGAGAGCTTGTTAAAGCTTGGATTGATAATTTAATTGATAAAGGTAATACGCAATTATTGTTTGTCTCACATCATGCGGAAGATGCGCCAAAATGCATTACCCATCGATTAACTTTTGTACCTAATGAGACTTTTGGCTATCAATATAAAATTGAAAGTATTAAATAAAAAGTTAGTTTTTAGCTATTAAAATGCAAGTTAAAAATAGGAATAATCGATGGTGTAAAGATTTTTTAGTGACTGTTTTTTAGTCTAAACAATCAAAAAATTTTATATTGATTACACTTAGCAAGTTATCCCCGATGCTTGTGGATAAGTCTGTTAATAGTTATTTGAAAAGTGAGCTAACTTCAATATCTGTCAGGTTTTTAGTTGATTTGGTTACAACTTAATCGTGATTTTTATAATCTTTATTAATCAACACGTTAAAATAAATCAAGGTATGGTTTTACAATTATCTTTACGTGCTTTTAACTTTATTGAGTAAAAAATATAACATTTTTAAAGGTCAAGTGTTTTTGGGGATAATTTTTATTAATAGGTAAAATTTTAGGTAGCGATGTAATGAGAAAATTTAAATTATGTTCTGATTTCAAGCCAGCAGGCGATCAACCTGCGGCAATTGAGCGGATAAATCAAAATCTTAATGATGGCATTGCGCATCAAACATTATTAGGCGTTACAGGATCGGGTAAAACTTTTACCATGGCTAACGTTATCGCTAAGCACAACCGACCAACAATCATTTTAGCGCCTAATAAAACATTGGCTGCGCAATTATATGGTGAGATGAAAGCCTTCTTTCCTGATAATGCGGTGGAATATTTTGTCTCTTATTATGATTATTACCAGCCAGAATCTTATGTGCCTTCAACTGACACATTTATAGAAAAAGATGCATCCATTAACGAACACATTGAACAAATGCGACTATCAGCAACAAAATCGTTATTAGAACGTCGTGATGTTGTTATAGTTGCTTCCGTTTCAGCTATTTATGGGTTAGGCGCACCAGAAACCTATATGGCCATGATATTACATTTGGCCAAAGGGACTATTACCGATCAACGCGCAATCTTAACGCGTTTAGCTGAATTGCAATATACACGTAATGAAATTGGCTTTAGTCGTGGTACATTTCGCGTTCGAGGTGATGTTATTGATATTTTCCCTGCTGATTCAGATGAACTTGCTGTGCGTGTTGAGCTTTTTGATGATGAAGTTGAAAGAATTGTAATGCTTGATCCATTAACGGGCAATGCGACTAATGAAGTACCACGTATTACTATTTATCCAAAAACACACTATGTCACACCAAGAAATATCATGGATGACGCAATTGCTGAAATTAAGCAAGAACTTCAAGAACGTCAAAGAGTATTATTGGATAATAACCGACTTTTAGAAGAACAGCGACTAACTCAACGAACACTATTTGATATTGAAATGATGACTGAGCTCGGTTATTGCTCAGGAATTGAAAACTATTCTCGCTATTTAGCGCAACGAAAAGCGGGTGACCCACCAGCAACATTATTTGATTATTTACCAGCTGATGGCTTATTGTTTATTGATGAATCGCATGTAGCGATCCCCCAACTGGGCGCGATGTACAACGGGGATAGATCACGAAAACTTAATCTCGTGGAATACGGATTCCGTTTGCCTTCGGCACTAGATAATCGGCCGCTAAAATTTACAGAATTTGAAAACATCATGCCACAAACAATTTACGTTTCGGCAACACCAGCTAAATATGAAATTGAAAAATCAGGTGGTGAAATCATTGAGCAAGTGGTAAGACCAACGGGGCTATTAGATCCAATAATCGAAGTTAGGCCTGTTGCTACCCAAGTTGATGATTTGTTATCAGAGATTAAATTAAGAATAAACCAAAATGAACGTGTTTTAGTGACCACATTAACTAAAAAAATGGCTGAAAATTTGACCGACTATCTATCAGAACATAATGTAAATGTTAAATATTTGCATTCGGATATCAACACCGTTGAGCGAATGGAAATTATTCGAGACCTTCGTTTAGGTAAAGTGGATGTATTAGTTGGTATAAACTTACTTCGAGAAGGACTCGATATTCCAGAAGTATCATTGGTTGCGATTTTAGATGCTGACCGAGAAGGATTTTTACGTTCCGAAAGCTCATTGATCCAAACGGTTGGGCGTGCAGCTCGAAATGTTAATGGTAAAGCCATTTTGTATGCCGACAAAATTACGCCTGCAATGAAATTAACTATTGACGAAACCGCTCGACGTCGTAAAAAACAGGAAGATTTTAACGAAGCGCATAACATTACACCAAAATCAGTGCGCAAAGAGATAAAAGATATTTTAGATGCCGGTTTAAGCACTAAAAAAGCGACTGCAAAAATACAAGCTTTTGAACCTGGTGGTCAGTATAATTATGTTTCAATAAAAGATGTTCAAGCAAGAGTTAAAGAGCTTGAAGCGATGATGTACGAAGCAGCTCAAAATCTAGAGTTTGAAAAAGCAGGCGTATTACGTGATGAAATTAAAAAACTACGCTCAGATTTTATAAAAGTCTCATAAAAACGTTTTAAGGAAAAACTCATGACAATAACGCGAATAGATCCGGCGGAAAGGTGGTCAGAAGCGGTAATTCATAATAATGTGATTTACTACACTAGTGTACCAACTGATTTGAGCAATGATGCTTATGTACAAACTAAAAGTGCCTTAGCTGAGATTGATCAAATCTTAGCAAGAGCAAATAGCGACAAAAGTCGCATTTTGGATACGACAATTTTTTTAGTGAACAAAAGTGATTTTTCTGCCATGAACAAAGCATGGGATGAGTGGGTTGCAAAAGGAAAAGCCCCTGTTCGTTGCACGGTTAACGCGGGTTTAATGAAAGAAGAATACTTGATTGAAATAAAAATTGTTGCCGCTGTTAATCCATAACATGAACATTAAATCCGCTATATTTTGGCGGATTTAATGTTCTTTATTGAATTTATTAATTTAACTTATTGATAATAGACCTTGCTTCTGGCTACCCCATTCATTTAATTTTAGTGTATACTTTGAACACTTAATATTTTATGTGTTCCTATAATTGCCTATGCATACTCAACCTAAAATTGCTATTGTAATGGGATCGAAAAGTGATTGGGCGACCATGCAACATGCGGCCGATATTTTAGATACGTTAACCATTACTTATCATGTCGAAATTGTTTCAGCCCACCGAACGCCCGATAAATTATTTGAATTTGCTCAAAATGCTAAAAAACGAGGATTTGACGTGATCATCGCAGGGGCTGGCGGAGCAGCACATTTACCGGGAATGTTAGCTGCGAAAACATTAGTGCCGGTATTAGGTGTACCCGTCCAAAGTGCTGCACTAAGTGGTGTAGATAGTCTTTATTCCATCGTGCAAATGCCGAAGGGCATTCCTGTTGGGACATTAGCCATAGGTAAAGCGGGGGCTGCAAATGCTGCATTACTCGCAGCGCAAATATTGGCATTACATAATCAAGACATTTATCAACGTTTATCAACTTGGCGATTAAGCCAAACTGATGAAGTATTAAATAACCCTGATCCAAGAGTAGGCATCTAATATGACAAACCAATCAGTTTGTGTTTTAGGCAACGGCCAGCTAGGGCGTATGCTTAGACAAGCCGGTGAACCATTAGGCATCCATGTTTATCCTGTTGGTTTGGATATTGATCCTGCAACCATTCCTTATAAGAACGCGGTTATTACTGCTGAAATTGAACGTTGGCCTGAAACCCCTTTTACACAAATATTAGCTAGGCATCCTCATTTTATTAATCGGGATATATTTCCCATTATTGCTGATCGATTAAGCCAAAAGCAGTTACTTGACGAGCTTCATTTACCTACTGCTAAGTGGTTTACACTTAATAATGAACATGAGTGGACAAGCCTTTTTGAAAAGTTAGGCGATTTACTAATCGTTAAACGTCGAATAGGGGGCTATGATGGTCGTGGTCAATGGCGTATAGCAATAAATGATCAGATAACCGTTCCAAATGATATTTACCAACATGCCATTGTTGAGCAAGCGATACCTTTTGAAAAAGAAGTATCCCTTGTTGGAGCAAGAAACGCCAAAGGAGAGACCGCCTTTTACCCTCTAACAAATAATTTGCATCAAGATGGTATTTTGAAATTGAGCGTAGCCATCCCATGTGAATATAATACATTGCAGGTAAAAGCCGAACAAATGCTTTCCAGCATTATGCATAAACTGAATTATGTGGGCGTAATGGCAATGGAGTGTTTTGTTCTTGGTGATCGCCTACTCATTAATGAGTTAGCACCAAGAGTACACAACAGCGGGCATTGGACGCAAAATGGGGCATCGATTAGCCAATTTGAATTGCATTTACGTGCTATTTTGGGGCTACCATTACCTAAACCAGAGGTCTTTTGTCCATCAGTAATGGTAAATTTGATTGGGACCGAATTTAATATCGATTGGTTAACAGTCGATTTAGCACATTTGCATTGGTACGAAAAAGAAGTAAGAGTAGGGCGTAAAGTTGGGCACATTAACCTAACTCATGAGCATCGCTCAAAATTAATTGAAGCATTAAACAAATTATCCGCTTTATTACCAGCAGAATATAAGCAACCAATAGCATGGGCAAAACAGACGTTATAGCTGATTAAATCAAGGGACTGCAATATGCTCGATTTTAGTAAAAAAATTAATTATCAACGCTACTCAAGTAAACAGTGTGAAGCGTCTGATGAATATTCTGTATTACGTTTTTTTGAAAGTGATCGAGGCCGTATTCTTAATTCTGCAGCTATCCGACGTTTACAACAAAAGACCCAAGTCTTTCCTTTAGAGCGCAACTCCGTCGTTCGAACACGCCTAACGCATTCAATGGAAGTACAGCAAGTCGGTCGATATATTGTAAAAGAGATTATTAATCGACTTCATAAATCAGGACAATTAAAAAAATTTGGCTTAGAAAACGCAGTCATGCCTATTGAAAGTCTAGTTGAAATGGCTTGCTTAATGCATGATATTGGCAACCCACCATTTGGCCATTTTGGAGAAGCGGCGATCAATCATTGGTTCAGCAAACGTTTGGGGATTGATGAAAAATCAATTTATCCAGTACTTAATATCAATGATACCGATAATGACGAAACTAAATCATTAAAATTAAAAATACGCCAAGATCTCTCTAATTTTGAAGGCAATGCGCAAGCCATTCGGCTAGTACATACTATTTTACGGCTCAATTTAACTTACTCACAAATTGCATCGATTCTTAAGTATTCAAAGCCTGCTTATTGGTCAGATCCTATACCGGAAGAATACAATTATTTAATGAAAAAACCAGGATATTATTTATCCGAAGAACCTTTCGTCAAAAAGCTTTTAGAGCAACTTGATATCCAACCTTTTCACCGCTATCCACTAACTTATATTATGGAAGCCGCAGACGACATATCCTATTGTATTGCCGATCTTGAAGATGCAGTTGAAAAGAAAATTTTAACTGTACAACAGCTTTATCACTATCTAAAAGAAGCGTGGGGACCAGTTAAAAAAGGTGATTTATTTGATGAAGTCGTGAATTGTCCGTATGATAATTTGAAGCAAAATGAATTTGAAGCGATAGGTATTGACCAGTTCTTTATGTACCTACGTGTAAACACGATTGGCAAATTAGTGCCTCACGCCGCTGAACGATTTATTGAAAATATCGAAGCAATTTATCACGGCTCATTTAATCACGCGCTACTTGAAGACCATGATGCCGAATATAAACTACTTAACATCTTCAAAACGGTAGGGTTCGAACACATTTTTAACCATGAAACTGTTGAAAATATTGAACTTCAAGGCTACCGAATCATTACCGGATTGCTCGATATTTACAGCCCACTTTTAAACATGACAACTGACGACTTTACAAAATTAGTTACAACAAGTAATCACAAAAAATACCCTATTGAAACGCGACTATATCATAAACTATCAGCAAAGCATTGTGTAGCTTATCAACAAGCTATTGCGCTATTAAATGAACACCAATCCAATTTTAATTGTTGGGAGTTTTATTACCGTTGCCGCTTAATCCAAGATTATATTAGTGGCATGACAGATCACTTTGCATATGATGAATACCGCAAATTAATGGTAACTTTCTGATTTTACGAATTTTAATCAGCACCAAAATTAAGCATAAGCACCAGATTAGTGCGAAATAAGGGCTATTTTTAGCTTCAAAAACCCCTTTCCTCAACTTTTTTTACTTAAAAAGTATGGTTAACAACCTTAAGCATTTTACATATTTCGACATAAATAATCATCTTATTAACAGTTGGCATGTTCTTTGCATTACTTCTAATAATATTAATCGTTATAAGGAGCAATGGATGAAACTTGTCACAGTAATTATAAAACCATTCAAATTAGAAGAGGTCAGAGAATCACTATCCAATATAGGTATTACAGGATTAACCGTTACTGAAGTGAAGGGCTTTGGCCGGCAAAAAGGTCATGCTGAATTGTATCGAGGTGCAGAATATAATGTCAATTTTTTACCAAAAGCAAAAATCGAGCTAGCAATTAGTGATGAATTACTTGATGAAGCCATTAGCACCATTGCAAAAGCTGCTTATACCGGAAAAATTGGCGACGGCAAAATCTTTGTTACGTCATTAGATCACGTCGTCAGAATTCGCACTGGCGAGACTGATGAATCAGCACTATAACTATCAATAAGGATATCATTATGTTGAAGAAAACTATTTTTCTCTTAGGATTGGTTTTAGCAAGCCCTACTTTTGCCGACGAAGTTGCCATTGCTGATAAGGCTGATAACGGTTTTATGATGATTTGTACAGCATTTGTACTATTTATGTCGGTGCCAGGTATCGCATTCTTTTATGGGGGATTATTAAGATCCAAAAACATTTTATCCATGTTATCACAAGTATTAGTTACATTTTCATTAATTGCGGTATTATGGATTGTTTATGGATACTCACTAGCATTTGGTGACGGTAACTGGTTTTTTGGCAATTTTAAACATTTCTTACTAATTAACGTTGGAATTACCGATACCTCAGGTTCGATTTATGAAATGATCTGGATTGCCTTTCAAGGATCATTTGCGTGTATAACCTGTTGTTTAATACTGGGCGCTTTTGCTGAAAGAATTCGCTTTTCAGCCGTACTTATCTTTATGGTGCTATGGTTTACTTTCTCATATATCCCAATGGCGCATATGGTATGGGGTGGGGGCATCCTTGGTGACGAAGGCGCATTGGATTTTGCTGGTGGAACCGTTGTACACATTAATGCAGCTGTTGCTGGCTTATTAGGCGCTTACATGCTTAAAAACCGTATTGGTTATAACCGCGAGCCATTAAAACCCTTTAACTTACCATATGTCTATTTAGGTGCGGCGATCTTATACATTGGCTGGTTTGGATTTAATGCCGGATCCTCAACGCACGCTGACGAAATTGCCGGTCTAGCATTTATCAACACGGTTGCAGCAACCGCGGCTGCTGTTCTCGCTTGGAGCATCGCTGAATGGTCATTACGAGGCAAACCATCTTGTTTAGGTGCTGTATCTGGTGTGATTGCTGGATTAGTCGGTGTAACACCCGCGGCAGGGTTTGTTGGTGTTGGTGGAGCTATGCTAATAGGCCTTATTTGTGGATTTGCGGGTGTTTGGGGAGTATCCTCCTTAAAAAGAACGTTAAAAGTAGACGACACCTGCGATGTCTTTGGTGTACATGGTGTTTGCGGCATTGTGGGCTGCCTATTAACGGGTGTCTTTGCCTCTGAGTCATTAGGTGGTGTTGGTTATGAAGACGGTATCACCATGATTAGCCAAGTCGGTATACAATTAATGAGCATCATAACCTGTGTCGTTTGGACGGCAATTATTGCTTATATTGCTTATAAAATTGCCGATATTACTGTTGGTCTACGTGTTTCTGAAGAATATGAACGTGAAGGACTCGATATTAATAGCCATGGTGAAAGTGCATTCAATAGCTAATTATAACATATGAATGTAGAACGATAATTAATAAAGATTATAAAAAAAAATCTACAGTTTAACGGAGCTGTAGATTTTTATTATTGCTTATTATTACGTTTTCTCACTATCCCAAAGCATAATTGCGTTATCTTCGGTTAAAACTAAAGGATGAGCAAAAAGATATTCCTTAAATTTAGTTGGTAATAACTGAACATCGTTCAAATTAAATTGTATTTCAGGATAAAATTTAGCAAATTTCTTTAAACGCCTATTAAGTAACTCCATTACTTTGTTTGACTCTTTGGCAATTAACAGATCCTCTTTTAACCTACCAATCTGTTTCTTATGGTGTTCTGACTCAAAAATTTCAGGGAAAACAAATGAAAAACCAGACTTATTATTGGCATAGTTATCGTTATGATGTTCCCTATATTCAGAATGGTGAAGTTTTAACTCCTTGATACGTAACTCAATAATTTCATCAATGTGATCAGTATAATCATTTAATGTTGAGTCTAAATACGCCAAAGTTTTATGCTCAGGAATTTCATCATTATTGTGTACTAAGGTAAATAATGGTTTTTTATATGTCTTCATACTGTAACTTCCTTTTTAATTCAGGCTAAAAATAAATAACTGCTGGCACTAATTATTACCAAGGTATATCTCTATAACTTTACATTTACAGATAAAAATCAATTAAGATTTTTAATATATTGCTATTTACTACTGATTATTAAAACTGGTGGTTTAAAGAAACCATTTTGTTACGATTACAATAAGACTAACATGCTAATTAATAGCTTTTTCAAATTGATTTTCTTTGATTCCTCCTCTTAATCGTGTGATTTAAATACTGATTAAAAAAGTTAAAAATTTAGTTATGTGCTAAATATGTTGATCAAAGGTCAATAAGATAAAAATTATTTTTCTTATCTTTATCTAGACAAAGGCAAGTCAGGTATTTTTTCAAGTCAACATTTATCACGCTGTTAAGCTTTTTATCTTGATAAAATATTTGCCTTAAAATATCGATTTAGAATAGAAATATATAAATATTTCAATCCAATCATTAGTTGATGTAAATTCATCTAAGAAGCATCAAATCTTGTTGAAAATATTTACAATAAAAAGGGATACACGTTACTGCTAATTTAGCATATATCGCGCTTAAACTATTTTGCTATTGCGATACTAGAAAATAGTAAAAACTAATTTTTGACGAAGTAATGCAACTTAATCTAAATTATCGAAAAATAGTAATCATTCTATATTGGGACGATTAATCAATATTTCAACACCAACAGATAATATTATTTTCAGATTGCTAAATATTAGTACCTTTTATTATCTTTGTCTACCATATTGACAAGTAATCTATTATCCGCTTACATGAACGAGATGGTTGCAACTAACGATATTAATGATTTCAATTGGATTTAGTTTAAATGGACAAATATTATCCAAGGATAAAAAGCTATATATAAAATAATTGAATATAAAACAATTGATGACATGCTAATAATAATTAAGTGTGGCAAACCACACTTAATTCATTGAACTTATTGCTATTTTTTTAAATATTTTAGATTAGGTAAAGCAATGGCTAGTAAAATCACCGCTACGCCAATCCATTGACTAAAATAGACCGACTCTTTTAAATAAAAATAAGAACATGTTACCGCAACAGGAAGTTCAGCTGCGGATAAAATGGCACTTAATGAAATTCCAATTTTAGGTATACCGACTGCAAACAAAAAAGGTGGTAGAACCGTACCTAATAATGCCAATAAAAAACCAAGTTGGTAGATTTTATCACTAATACTCAATTCAAAGAAAAATAGCGGTGGAAAAATAATAAAAGTGACAATACAAGCACCCGTTATCATCAAAGCACTTTTTTCTAATTTTGGTAATTCATTACCAATATTACTACTCGTTGTGATAAATAGCGAGTACATTGTTGCAGCTAAGAAACCAAATAAACAACCCGTCAAATTTAACTCAACAGCTTGATTAAAAATGCCTGCCGCCAAACTGCTTCCCACAATAATTGTCACTACCGTGACTAATTGAATAGGCGTTGGTTTATTTTTGAAGATAATGAAATCAATGATAACACTTATCCATAAATATTGCATCAGCAAAATAATAGCAATTGATGCAGGAACTAATTGCACACATTGATAATAAAAAATGCCAACTAGGCCTGGAAATATACCAACAGCGCAGGTTTTCCATTTTGAGGACAATGGGATTTTATTTTTATTCATTACCTTAGGTTTATAACTCGTTTTTACGATAAGATGTAAACCCCATAACATCAACATACCTAAAAAACACTGAACGCCAGTGACTTGACCAAGTGTATAGCCTGAACTGTAAGCCGTTTTCACAATTGAAGAGAGAACACCAAAACTACATCCCCCTAAAAAAACTAATACACCACCTAAAAACCTGTTTTTCATATTTAAATCTCATTACTCTTAATATTACATTTGTCACAATTATTGGCGTACAAAACAATCATAACCAATAAAAGTATATCTTTTAGTTCAGCATCGCTACTTTCCGCGGTATGATAATACCCACAAAATAGAATGTAAATAAGGTGCAATATTCCATCAAGTTGTTCATAATTTATGATTAAAACAAAATTAAACACTTCATAACATATTACACTATGTAAGCCATTGTAAAGATTAGCCAATTATGAATAGCAAAAATACGCCAACCTAAACCACTTAACTAGCCTAAAAACTACGCTATCAAATAACACCCACATCATCATGCAGGTTTGCACTTATCTAGCTAACCCCAAAAAAGTTGAGGAAAGGGGTTTTTGAACCCCAAAATCCCTAAACTTACCGCCTTTTGGCGGTATTTGATGATATTAAATAGAGGTCGGCAGGTTGATAATAAACCGAGTTGATTGGTTATCCGATTCAACATAGATATGCCCTTTATGTGCCTCGACAATTGATTTAACGATAGCCAGGCCAATTCCTGTTCCTGAATTATCTTTGTTTTTACGATGACGAGATTCATCAACTCGATAGAACCGATCAAAAAGATGAGGTAGATGGTGACTTTCAATCTTTTTACCTGGATTGGAAATCGTAATCTGAACTTTTTTTGGGGTTAATTGACTTAATTTAATTTTAATTACCTGATTTTCAGGCGTATAACGAATCGCATTAGATATGATGTTACTTATCGCCCGTCCTAACATCATTTTGTCACCCTGAATATGAGAACAATTTCCTTCAAGCTCAAAGGTAATATTTTTTTCGTCAGTTAACGGCTCAAAATATTCACACATAAGACTAACTATCGAATGTAAATCGATATCGATCAGATTTGGCACAAGTTGATGATTATCAGCTTGTGCTAAGAAAAGCATATCCGATATCATCTGAGACATTTTTTCATATTCTTCTAAATTAGAGTATAAGATTTCTCGATACTCTTCTGTAGAACGAGCATTGCTCAGCACAATTTGCGTTTGTGTTGTTAGGTTAGTGATCGGTGTTCGCATTTCATGAGCAATATCTGCTGTAAAATTACGTTGCCGCTCGAAAACATCTTCCATTCGGTGCAGCATGTTATTAAACGCCTTAACTAAACTAACATATTTTACAGGCACAGACGCTGTGGAAATGCGAGAATTGAGACTTTTCATATTAATACGTTCAATTTTTTTTATTAAACGATTAATTGGCTTTTGCGTGTAATAAATAGAAATTAGCGAACCAATCAATGCTAATACACAAGAAATAACGATAAGTAAGCCTAACCCATTTCTTAATCGATTGATAAATTCAATTTGTAAATCGCGTCTTATTGCAACAATCGTAGTATATTGACGACCTTCATCTAATAATACTTTGGAAGCCCCAACACGATAAGAAGATTTGTCCATGTTCAAAATCACAGTACTGTTTTCTGTAATTAATCGTTCAAACGTATTTTGCGACAACGCCACAGATAAATTAGGACCGCGAGTGCGGTACACAATTTTTCCTGAATCATCAATAATGTAAACAAATAAATGATGATGCCCTGTTAGGATCAGCAAAAGGTTTTGAAAAAACTCATCTCGATTTTCATCGGGTGAATAATAAGTAAGTTCACGTTCAATTGAAGTAATAACGGAATTCAATTCAGAGACATTTTGCTGAATTGAAATTTTCTCAAAAGTATGTTCAATAAGATAACTAAAACAATAAAGTAGCCCGCAGGTTAGCAGGCACACGATAAGTGGTATTCGAAACGATATAATTTTACTCTGCTTCATCCAATACATCTAATTTATATCCCATTCCTCGGACTGTATGAATTAATTTCGGCTCAAAATCAGCGTCGATTTTATTCCGTAATCGTCTAATTGCAACATCAATAACATTGGTATCACTGTCAAAATTCATATCCCATACTTGTGAGGCTATAAGCGATCTTGGTAGCACTTCACCAGGATAACGTAAAAAATATTCCAGCAATAAAAATTCTTTATTCGTCAAATCAATCCTTTTGTCACCTCGCATAACGGTTCGCTTAGGCAAGTCCATAACTAAATCAGCAATGCTTAAGTGATAATTACTAACTTGGGGAACATTTCGTCTTAATAGCGATTTTATTCTTGCTAATAATTCAGCGAAAGAAAACGGTTTAACTAAGTAATCATCAGCACCTAAATTAAGTCCTTTCACTTTATCTTCAACACTTCCCATTGCAGTGAGCAATATAATTTGGGTGTCTTTTCCTGCTTCTCGCAAAGACTGCACAATCTTCCAACCAACAATATCTGGTAGCATGACATCAAGTATAATTAGATCATAATCTTCAGTCATTGCTCGGTGATAACCATCAAGGCCATTATTAGTAAGATCGACAATAAATCCAGACTCAACTAGGCCTTGGCGAAGATATTCACCTGTTTTTTGTTCATCTTCAACAACTAATAGTTTCATATTGAAAATTCCTTAATTTTTTTATAAGGTTATCGAAATTACATGATGCGGCAATAGGATATATTAGGAAATCAAATGGTATCATGACATGTTTGTGACTATTTTGTAATTTTTGTGTCATCAATAAGTTTGTTTTGGTTTGCTATAGTAACACCACAATGATTCATAAGGCTAGATTGTTTTGTTTCATTGTTTTATTTCCTTTCATCCATTCCTTGCAATTTAATGCAGCCCTAGTTTATCTAGGGTTTTTTTTTACCTTTTAAACACACAACATGAATTAATTGGAATATAGCGGCTAATTTGGCTTGAAATTACCTCATCTTAGCAAAATTAACCGTTATTGAATATCGTTGATATTATTTTTTACGCAGAACAAGACCTGTTTCAACATGCTCTGTGTAAGGGAACTGATCAAACATAGCAAAATGTTGGATGTAATGAGTCTTAATCAGTTTTTGCAAATTATCTTTTAAAGTATAAGGATTACATGAAATATAGACAATTCGCTCATAATTTTGAATAATATCAATGGTCTTATCATCTAATCCCCCTCGAGGCGGATCAACGAGTACCGTTTGACACTGATAATCATCTAAATTAATACCCTTTAACCGATTAAACTCACGCTCTTTTTTTATTGCACTCGTAAACTCCTCAGCAGACAATCGTACAATAATCAAATTATCAATATTATTTACTTTAATATTATGTTGCGCTGAATATACAGAAGCTTTTGCAATCTCGGTGGCTAATACTCTCCGAAAGTTTTGCGCCAATGCTATCGAAAAATTACCATTACCACAATAAAACTCAAGAAGATCACCTTCGGATTCTTTCGTAACCGAAATAGCCCATTCTAACATTTTTATATTAATAGCAGCATTGGGTTGAGTAAAACTATTTTCTACTTGACGATAACTAAACGTTTTATCAAAAATTGGCAAAACTTCATCGACATAATCAACATTAACTGCAATTTTTTGATTACTTGCCCGGCCAACTAAATTCGTATTAATCCCCAGCTTGGCTAATTGCTGCTTTAAACGCTCAGCCTCAATAGCCCATTGCTCATCTAATTTTTTGTGATACAAAAGTGTTATCAACAACTGCCCGCTTAGCGTTGAAAAATAATCAATTTGAAAAAGTTGATGCCGTAATTTATCGTTATGTTTAATTAAAGGCAAAATGGTTTGCATTGCTTTATTAATGAGTTCTGAAGCAATGGGAAAACTATCAATTCTTACTCTTCTTTTGGTTTCTTTATCATACATAATATGATAAAGCTCCTCACCATCATGCCAAATTCTAAATTCAGCACGCATCCGATAATGACTAATTGGCGAAGCATAAGCCACTAACTCGGGTAGTGTAAAATCAGATAACAACGTTTTTAAGTTGATTATTTTATTTTGTAATTGTTGGTTATATTTATCGTTAGAAAAAGATTCTGTCATATTTATAATTCGATCATCAATTTAGACAAACATTAAATAGTATTTGCTATCTTATAATCATTTAATTCTATCATAATCCATAAACGATGATAAGTTTATGAACGGTTAAATAATGCATTTGGCTATAAAATCAGTTTTGCTTTTGCCCCCACCTTTTGCACAAACCTAGTTCAGTTTATCAAGGATAAAGATTGTAGTTATAGCGATTGCCGTTATAATGTGGAGTAACATGATAGATTAGAAGAACACTATGACAACTCAAACTTTTCCTGATTTACAGTTAGACGATATTTTAATTGAAAACCTACAAGCACAAAATATTAACACACCGACAGCCATACAAGCACAAACAATCCCAGTCGCGTTAGATGGCAAAGATGTTTTAGGCTCAGCGCCTACGGGAACAGGTAAAACACTAGCATTTCTAATACCTGCTGTACAACATCTTCTTGACTTTCCACGTCGAAAACCTGGACCGCCAAGAATTTTAATTCTAACGCCCACTCGCGAATTAGCGATGCAAATAGCTGAGCAAGCAAAACGACTTACCGAGTCAACTCACCTAAGTATAGCTACAATTACAGGCGGCGTTGCTTACATGAACCATGCTGAAATCTTTAGCAAAAATCAAGATATTGTTATTGCTACAACGGGGCGCCTGTTACAATACATAAAAGAAGAAAATTTTGATTGTCGTGCAGTTGAAATGCTGATATTAGACGAAGCGGATCGCATGTTAGATATGGGATTTGCCCAAGATGTTGAAACCATCTCTGCGGAAACCCGTTGGCGAAAACAAACATTATTATTTTCAGCAACGCTTGAAGGGGAGGGTTTGCATAGCTTTGCCAATCGAATTCTTAACGAACCTGTCGAAATCAATGCAGACCCATCACGAAAAGAACGAAAAAAGATTTTACAATTTTATTATCGTGCTGATGACTTAACGCATAAAGTCGCATTACTCACTCATTTATTAAAGCTAGATGACGTAAAAAAAAACGATCGTTTTTGTCCGCAAACGTGAACGAGTCCATGAACTCGTATCATTACTTCACCAAGCAGGAATTCATTGTTGCTATTTGGAAGGTGAAATGGTTCAAGCCAAGCGTAATGAAGCAATCAAAAGAATGAGTAATAACACCGTGAATGTACTAGTTGCAACCGACGTTGCAGCTAGAGGAATAGATATTGATGATATTACTCATGTCATTAATTTTGATGCACCTAAAACCGCTGATGTCTACTTACACCGAATTGGTCGTACCGCCAGAGCAGGGAAAAAGGGCACAGCTATTATGCTAGTAGAAGCCCACGACAATGAATTATTACAAAAAATTGAACGTTATATTCGTGAACCAATCAAATTAAGAACTATTGATGAATTATGTCCAAAAACAAAAGCACCAAAGTCGGTAACTAAAAAGAAAGCCTCACAAAAGGCTAAACAAAAAAATATCGCTAAAAAGCAAGAAGATGCTAAAAAGAAAAAAGTAAAACAACGTCATCGAGATACTAAAAACAAGGGAAAACCTAAAAAGATGATAACTAAAACCGAATAATAACTCGCTTATAATAGTTTAAACTTATGAAATCAATCGCTGATAACAACTTGGCGTATCAGCTTATATTGATATAATAAAACCCACATTAAAGTATAAATATAGTTACTCAAGGAGATTTTTTATGACATTAGTAACTCGTAAAGCACCCGATTTTACTTCAGCAGCGGTGCTTGGTTCCGGTGAAATTGTAAATGATTTTAATTTAGCTAAGCATATTCAAGGTAAATATGCTGTAGTATTTTTCTGGCCTATGGATTTTACATTTGTATGCCCATCAGAAATCATCGCATTTGATCACCGTCTAGAAGAGTTCAAAAAACGTGGTGTTGAAGTTATTGGTGTCTCTATGGATTCTGAATATGTTCATAACGCATGGCGAAATACTCCACAAGATAAAGGTGGTATTGGTGAAGTAAAATTCCCAATTGTTGCGGATATCAAACATAGCATTATGCAAGATTATGGCGTTGAACACCCAGAAGCAGGCGTTGCACTTCGAGCTTCATTCTTTATTGATAAATCTGGTATCGTACGTCACGAAACCATTAATGACTTACCAATTGGCCGTAACGTTGATGAGATGCTACGTATTGTTGATGCTTTCCAATTCCATGAAGAACACGGCGAAGTCTGCCCTGCACAATGGACTAAAGGAAAACAAGGTATGCAAGCAAATCCAAATGGTGTTGCCAGCTACTTAAAACAACACGCTAACGAGATCTAGTTATTATCTGGAATTACTTACTTTTCCTTTTATTTTAGCCGGAGATTACCTCCGGTTTTTTTTACCTCAATAGCAATAAGACAATAAAAAAACGACTTTTTATATAAATAAAAAATGTTTCCATGGTTTTTCTTTAATGACCAGAAACATTAGAAAAAAGATTAATAATCACCACACCAAATATAATAAATCCCATACCGATTAATGCAGCAAGATCTAACGACTGTTTTAAAAAAATCCATGCGATTAAACTAATAATAATGATCCCAATTCCAGACCAAATAGCATAAGCCACACCAACAGGTATTGTTTTTAATGCTAACGACAAAATATAAAAAGAGGCACTATAACCAATTACGGTGATAATTGAAAAAACAAGATTGGTAAAACCATTAGATAATTTTAGTGAAGATGTCGCAATAACTTCGCAGATAATTGCGCCCAAAAGTAGTAGATATGCATTCATATTATTACTCTTAATTAGTTAAAATTTTAATAAATAGAATTTAGGCTCGCTGTGGTACATCTTTATGAACTATTGAAATAATAAGTGAGCTAAATAGTTAATGATTTATGGAATATTACAAATATTAAAAAGTATTTCACAATACCTATTAAAAAACGATTCTTTAAACTCTCATACTTAATATATGCAAAAACATATAAGGCATTGGCTATGCCTACATAACAGTATTATTATACTCAAAAAACAAGGCACTTAATAGCGTCTTTTTTTATAAAGCTAACCCGTTATTTATACCCATTTTAATGTTAAAGATTTTACTGACGTTGAAATGATGAAATGGTGGGTTGTGAGGGGATCGAACCCGCGACCAATTGATTAAGAGTCAACTGCTCTACCGACTGAGCTAACAACCCACTAAAGTAGTATCGTTATTCTATATAACTTTATACTGTAATGCAAATTCTCTATACTAAAATTTACACAATAACAAAATATAAGGCGATCAATTTAGTGTATTACATCGTCATATGTAAACCAATGATGCCAATAATGATAACACCTAAACCAAGTAGTCGAGCAAAAGTTTTCGGTTCATTAAAAATGAACATATTAGCCAAAACCGCTCCAGAAGTACCAAGTCCAACCCATACAGGGTAAACTATACTTAAATCTAAATGTTGAAGCGAAAAATAAAATAATAAAAAAGAAACAAAAAAACCACCCCAATATAACGTTAATCGAAACAAGCTTTTTTGTTGAGCATAAAGCTTAAGGCCAATGGCGCCAATCACTTCAAAAATTGCAGCAGTTAAAATAAATAACCATCCCATATCATAATCCAAATTTCAGTTAATTAGCTATCTGCTCGTTTAAGTTGAACAACTCCAATAATAATTAATGCAACAAAAAATATTTCAATAAAACTGAGTTTTTTACCAAACACCACCATATCAATAACTAACGAACCAATTGCTCCGACACCGGAAAATATTGCATAAACAGTACTCGTAGGGATCGTTTTACAGGCATTAGTTAAAAACGTAAAATCAACAATAATCACAAGGATAATAATAACCCAATGCCACCACTGACTAGCTGTGGTGAAACCAAAAACCCAACACAACTCAAAAAAGCAGGTTAGAACAACAAATGCCCACTCTTTATTCCTGCTGCACATAACTACCTCATTACTTAGTTTATTTTTAAATTATTAAATTCTTAATTTTGTTTTTTCATTAATGAGCTTGATGAAAACAAAGACGGTTCGCAAAACTAGAATGTTTGCCACCGAAAGATCATGATGTTTATGCAGCGAAAACAATCCAAATTTAACAATATTCGACAATTCCAGAAACATCTTCGCAATATTTCATTGCTATTTTCACTGCATTTTAACAATTCTATAATGCGGTGTAAACAAATGCAAGCCTAAAATCATTTATAATTCAAAGTCTTTAAATAAACTATCCAAACAACGGCAAATAAATTAATTTGCAAAAAAAAAGTTGAGGAATGAAGTGACCCCCAATAGTTGGAAGTCCCAACTATTGGGGGTCACTTCATTTTGGGGATTAGGTGTCGATTTAACGCCTGGTTTACATTCATCCAGGACATGACGTTTGATACATCTGCATTAGAAAATGGGGTTAAAATAACCAAAGCGTGTGCCTTAAAAGTGTTGGGTTAATTGTTACTCATTAATTAACACGTGTGACTTGTTATAATGCTCAAGCGTTTTAATTCATAGCAATACTATGGATTAGTTAGATTACCCCATAAAAATACTAAAAAAGAACGATAAAACAACCACCTTGCCATAATTCAATCATGGCAAGGTGACTTATTCTATGGTTGGTTAGCCCCAACTTAAAACGAAAATATTGGCACTAATAAAAAACGGGGCACGACCCGGCTCATTATACGTTTGCAGGCACCAGCTCCACGGACTGTAATAACGCCCATTACTTGGATTCTTCAACGGACGAAGAATTTCCTTTTCTAAATAAACGCTTATTAAACAGATTATCAACCCCTGCTGTGAACGATAAGTTTTCACTGTACTGATATTGTCCGCTGAAATTTAAAATAGCATAAGGACTAAGCTGATTTGTTGAACTGTCGGTCAGTTTTTCGCCTAAATAATTATATTTTTTCGGTTTCTGCTTACCATACCATGTTACCGAAGTTAAAAACGATATTTTATCTGTCCGCTTGCCAATCAAATCGAAGAATTTAATGTATACTTAGGAATGATCGACAAATAATCGCCAGTCTGTTTATTTTTAGATTGCAACATCCACGTTAAATTATTACGCCAATTAATGGTTGATGTAACAGGTACAGTTAAATTCCCCTCTATGCCTTCAACCACCGCTTTAGGCACATTTTGCCACTGAAATATATCTGAGTTTGCAAAGTTTCCATTTCCACCATCAGCATGACCAATCGGCTTTATACCTGAGTCAATTTTATTGTGATAGTCATTACGAAAATAAGTCATGCCCTGCAACTAGCCCTTCGTTATTATGAAACTCCAAGCCAATCTCTTTATTAACACTTGTTTCAGCTTTTAAATTATCATTACCGATTAAATAACAGCTACCATCAGCGCCATAGCAAACCTTGGCCCACGGCTATAAAGCAAAATAGTTTGGATTAGATTGATATAAATTTGGCGTTTTATACGCTCTTGCAATACCAAGCTTTAAAGTAAAATAATCACCCAACTCTTGAGCTAAATTTAAACTAGGGCTCCAATTACTACCTGATTGAGTTTGATAGTTATAACGCAATGCAGGCGTTAACATTGTTGTTGAGTTAACTCAATATTATCCTCAATAAAAATACCCCACAAATTCGCAGACGATTTTTCACTGCGATTTTTATCCTTTATCCACGGTATTTTTCCACCTTCTGTAACGGATTGCGTATTTGAAGTAGGATCTTTCATGCTTTGATGATTATATTCCAACCCAACTGTCATTGGTCTGTGGGAACAACAACCGTTAACGGCATATTAGTCCTCATTATGCAACGTTACATTACTATATTTAATCGTTGAAAAATGGCCACTATCAAATCGTCCCCTCGGTTCCGCCTGCTAACCCCTCAGTCAAACTTGAATATAAGACGTTGTATTAACCCCATTATTCCAATAACCGCGATGAGTTAATGCATAATTTTGTCGATACATCTTATTCGTTTCATTATTATAAAAACGGCTTACGAGTGGATTTGGATTATTGTTCTGCGTATCCCCAGCATAAATATTACCTTGACGGCTAGAACCCAGTTCAAATTCCAATGATTGCTTATCTGTGATGTCCCAACGTAATAATCCATTTAAATCCTTATTACGAACCCCTTCACGCCCAGCACTAACTGAGTTTGGATTGATTTGATGTTTTTGATTAATATCCCAATCATCGGCTTCCGTTTTATTGATATTGCCATATAACCGCATACTTAAATTATTGGTTAACCCACCGGTTAACAAAAAATCAGTTCGTTGAGTTGTCCCTTCTTTAAGGTGAGAAGGGACATTAATATAGTTATTTAAAGAACCATGCCACTCATTAGTAGGTTGCTTCGTAATAATATTCACAACACCACCGGCTGCACCATCGCCATAACGGGCTGCTGCTGGTCCGCGAATAACATCGATTCGCTCAATCATATCAGCTGGCACCCAATTAGTATCGCCTCGTGTATCACGCTCACCTCGCCATCCATATCGAACTGACATTCGGCTTTTGACTGGTTTCCCATCGACTAAAATAAGGGTATTTTCTGGCCCCATTCCCCGAATATCGATTTGGCGATTGTTGCCTCGTTGGCCGCTGGTTGAATTTCCTGTCAAATTCACGCCGGGCATAGTACGAATAATTTCAGAAATATCATTTTTGGGTGGCATCTTACTGATTTCTTTATCACTAATCACCGAAACCCCTAACGACTGTCTAACCTGCTCAGCAGCAGTCACAACCATAACATCTGGCTCATTGTTCACATCAGCATATGCATTATGGCAAGCAAAACAGATAAAGGTTGCTAAAAAATGAGTTGATTTAAACTTTAACACCATATTTTCCCTAAAAATCATTAGTAATATAAAAATGATTATCATTATCAAGAAAATAACTCAGATGTAAAGCTAATTTATCAAAAACACCATTACCCACTTAATTTTAATGTAACAACCCACAATCTAATGAATTAAAATATTTCACAACGAATTAATATTAAATGCGGCCTGCATACCGGCTTGCAAGGCCACTATCGCGACAGTTTTATGGGACTGATTGGGGTAAATAGTATAATTAAGTTGAAGATTATGAATATTCGCTTGCTTCAATTTATCAAATAATCGCGTTGAATATTCAACCATTTTACGGTTTTGACGATGCTTCAATAGATTCTTTTGCGTTTCATCAGGTAAACTTAGCTCAGATGGCAACAGCGACTGCTCAGCCCCGCCTACCGAAATCAATAACTGCGTCGGTTGTGGCAAAGTCTGATTACGATTATTGGCGATATACTGATCTACCAAATCAAATAGATAACCACCACTAAACCACATCGACGGGCTTGAAATAACATAATTATCAAAAACGACGGGTTTCGTTAAAAAAGCATAAAGCGTAAATAACCCACCATATGAATGGCCAAAAAGAGATTGTTTATGCGGATTGATAGTAAATCGTCTTTCCATCTCGGGTTTTAGCTCTTGCGTTAAAAAATCAAAAAACGCATCGGCACCGCCATAACGTCCCGGAAAGTTAATCTGATTATTGGGTAAAACCTCTAAAACAAATTGTTCAGGCTTTGGCAAATAGTCTAAATCTCGGCGAGTTCCGTTAAAATAATCAATGGCAACAACAACACCATCTTGAATAATACAACGATCACAAGTTTGATTTGCTAAAACATCATGGGCTGTCAAAAAATAACTATCGCCATCAAGCAAATAAATAATTGGCCAACCGGCTTTAGGCGCAGGCTTATTCGGCGTGTAAATGGTAACTTTATAATCACCAATCGCTTTAGAATGGAAAACTTCCGTTTTAGCATATAGTAACAATCATATCTATCGATTTTTTAAATTCATCCTTACCGCATTCATTCTTGCAACCAGTTAGCACGAACAGCATAACCAAATAGACAAAAATAGTACGTAACATACATTATCCTACTACTAGCTAACATTGCTTATAAAATAAATGAACTATCAATACCTTTCAACATTCACAAGCGTGTCATTTTCTTTATATGATATCGGTTAGACAAAACAAATAGATTTTTAAAATATCACATCTATCAACAATGCCGCCGAATAAATCGGCGGAAGACGGCATTGATAATTTAAGCCGATATCGTATTACGGTACTCAACAATATCTTCAATAGTAACAACAGGTAATTGATGTTGCTTTGCAAACTTAACCACCTCAGGGGCTCTTGCCATCGAACCATCATCATTCGTCAGCTCACAAATCACCGCGGCAGGTTTAAAGCCGGCTAATGACACTAAATCAACAGACGCCTCGGTATGTCCACGACGGCTCAACACACCGCCTTCCTTAGCAACCAAAGGAAAAACATGGCCGGGATGATTCAAATCACTCGGCTTAGCACCATCCGCCACCGCCGCCTTCACCGTAGTCACACGATCAGCAGCCGACACACCGGTCGTTACACCTTTTGCCGCCTCTATCGTAATCGTAAAAGCGGTATGATTTTTACTGGTATTATTGGCAACCATCATCGGCAACGCTAATTTATCACAATAAGATTGTGGCATACATAAACAAACGATACCGCTGCCATACCGAATCGTTAACGCCATCTGTTGTGTCGTAATCGTTTGTGCAGCCCAAATAATATCGCCTTCATTTTCGCGATCCTCATCGTCTAACACCAACACCCCCGATCCAGCCTTGATTGACGCGATTGCTTTTTTTACGCGCTCAATGGGGGTTCCAAATTCATTTAAATTAAACTGATTCATGGTAAGTACCTATCCTGTTTTATAAAACTCATCATATTTATTCTTAATTAACCTAAATTAGTTAAGTCATAAATACATAAAATACCAGAATCAGGGCAAGTGCTTGACCAGCGTGATTTTGCCTTTCAGCAAATATTAGAAAGATAAGCAACTCTCTTTTATCCAGACTTTAACTGTCGGCTTTGGAATTTCACCAAATCTGCTTGACCTTAATAAACGTAGAATCCATTAAGCGCTCGTGGGCTATACCACCGGTGGGGAATTACGCCCCGCCCTGAGAATTTAGCCAAACAAATGGCTTACAACACTATAATACAAAACACTTGAAAAAACACGAATATTTTAAAACCCAAATATCACCATAACTAACAAACAACCACTCCCCACCAAAAAAATTGAGGAAAGGGGTTTTTGAAGCCTTAAAATCGCCGAAAATTAACAAAAACACCCAAAACTACTATTTCTGCTAAAGCATAAACCAAATGCCAAAATTTGCGCGTTGCAACGTGCTGACGACTGAGTAAGGTTAGCACGGCAAGCAGGGATGCTTGTCGAGGCGTGGTTTTGTCGGGAACAAATCCACGGCGGTGCGTTAAGACCGCGCGAGGAAGGAAGGTCGTCACGCAGTGACCACGTTGCCCTCGCGCCGTGGGTGATTGTTAAGAGGGTTCGCGTAAACCCTCTTAACTCGGGCGTGGTCTGCAAATCAAAAATAGTACTCAAAATTTAAAACGCCCGAAACCTTGCCTTAGCAAAAACAGCCACTCAATCAAACCACCCAACTACCCCCCAACGGGCTACTCTTTACATTTCTTTACAAAAAATTACAAAAACGGTTAAAAAAAAGTTGCGGTGTTTTTTTGGTGATTTTATACTTTTTGACGATGTACTGAGTGAGTTTTGGTGCAGAGCGATCAAAATAAGATCAGAAACCGATCAAAACAAGATCAAAAAGCAAAAAATGAAATAAAACAGTAAAATAGCTTGACAAGGAATTGCAGATGCCTTATAATTTTCCACAGACCACAGACCACAGACCACCTGGCCAAACTATACTTTAAATATAGCCAATACCGAGTATAGTTGTTTATTTGGTGACCGATCCTTATTTTTCCGCCGATCTTTCGGATCAAAAAATGCCGCCCGATCATTTTGGCGATCACATTTTCCCCGTCGGATCGTGCCAGCGTTATCATCAGTCTTATTGTTGTTCTCCGCTTTCAGCAGCCAAGCATTAACAACCCAAGTAACGCGTAACGTCATCAATGGTAGTGCGCCGTATTTGACTTTTGATGGGGGGCGTACTCGGGCAACTAACGTTGACGAGTTGTTGTCGATAACCTTGCCTGGTGGTACACGTATTCTACCTAGTACCAACACCTCTAGTACATCAAACCCCATCCAGTTGCAGTATGCTAATATCAATTTCACCCACATAGGCATGTTCGTGCCAACAAATACGGGTTCAGTCGCCTTAAGTACGCTCATTGGTCCGTTATATAATTATTGGAGAGATGATGATGGAGATGGACAGGGTAGTGGTGGTGTTACTGCTACAGGGAGTTTAACGTTATCTATCGTCGATAAAGCGGGTAATGCCGTCGACAGGCGAGACACATTGACGATTTGTGGCGCGCCTTATAAAGTCACGTTATCCAGTTCAGGGGGGACATTAAGTACGCGTTACGGTTTTCCTAAGAGCCGTAGTTTTAGTGCTCGTTCTGAGACTTATTACATCAGTCCTAAGGCATCGCCAGCGGTGTGTTTCGCTAGGCCTAATCTAGAACGTGGTCGAGCTTCAGATGATTCTAGGTACTATGGTCCATCAAACATCTGGAACCCAGATAAGGGTTTCCTCACCCAGTCTACAGTCCCATCAGATTATCATAGAAACTTTCCTACTACTGGCGCTCATAATTTATACTTTGACTTAGACATAGGTGGTGTAGACGCAACATCGTTAACTTGGTCTTCCGTCACTCATAGTGGTATTACTGCTAGCATGACACCGGATTCATCAGGTACTAGCGTGCGCGTTAAATTAACTGGCCCTGTCGCCACTTCATCGCAAATAAGCTCTTCTTCTCCGGGTAATATACCCCGTCCATCTTTGCCTGCGACTTTCGAGTTAGTTGGTCGAGATAGTCGTGGTAATGCAGTTATCAAGTATGGATTTGAGTTAAAGCAGTGGTTCGTCAACAGGGGAGATTATAGAGAGAATTATGCTACTCAAAATTCATGGTGTTCTAGTATAGGTTACCAGATGCCAAGGGTAAGGGATTTAACCAACGCGGCTTGTACTGGTCAAAACAGTGGTTCTTGGTGTCAGGGGTTAGTCGGCGCTACTCCATCATCTTCTAATAACAATTACATGCGCCATATTGATGCAGGTTTTTTTTTCCGAGTGGGGCCACATGCACACTTACACCGGTGCCAGCTTTGCCAACTACTACTACTGGACGAGCGATGCTACGGGTAGCTACCAGTTCTATGTGGACTCGACCTTTGGCCACATCGGTTGGGACAGCCCGAGCCACAGCGGTTACGGTGTTTGCGCCTCGGACCTTAGACCTTAGTCCTTATTTCTTATTCCTTGGGCCGCCGAGGCCGATATGGACTAATATCGCCGAGGTGATTAAAGAAAGGGTTGCATCGCAAGGCGCAACCCCTCGCTCACAGCGTGGGCGAACAAACTAAAGCCCAAGTTTAAAAAACATTGGGATTTACAAACCACAAAAAAGCCTTAAAAAATCGGTAGAAATTGTCAACCAAGTATTTTAATTATAAAACAAATGGTTATAATTATGGTGTTCCCTGTGTGTACAGGGATAAACCGCTGGAAATAGTATGAATCTAACTAAAACACTAGTGTTCCCTGTGTGTACAGGGATAAACCGCATTACCAAGAAATATAACAATCAGGGACTGATAAAAATCAGTGAAAAAATGCATAAACCTTATTTATGCTTTTTGGTGAAGAGACGAAATTCATGCCACCCTTTTTTTAGAGGTATAATTAACTATTTGATTAACAATAATTAATTTTTTGGTAATAAAAAAGGGTTATTTTTTTGGTAATTGCTTAAAATTCATTTAAAACAAAAAGCTATGTCTGCTATAATCTACCTGACCGCTGCGTAAGCGGTTTAGAAAACATTGGCACGCTGTAACGGTTTGCGTTTAATCCTGACCGCTGCGTAAGCGGTTTAGAAAAAAGTGGAGCATGATTTTTAATTCTGATAAAACCTGACCGCTGCGTAAGCGGTTTAACATAACCACAAGAATGAAAAACACACCCAATCAATTAGAAAAAAAGGTGAGGAAAGGGGTTTTGAGAGGGTAAAATCGCCTAAAATGTTACAAACATTGCCCTAAAAGCTATTTTTCCATAATTCAGGCCTAGCGTTGTGGGGATTTGCTGAGAGGTTTTGCGCAAACTCTATTAACTTGAATGTGATCTACACATCAAATACGGCCACCAAAAAACACTCATCAGCAATTGATCATTATCAATAATTTTAGTTGTTTTTTGCGATTTGTTCGCAGTTAAACGCTAAAAATGCGAATGATTATCTTTTAAAATACCGCCATTAATCGAAAATATAACCACATTTGATAGGGGGGATGATGTCTGTATTTACGCTTGACCATTTGCCGTTGGGGCGTGAAGCGGTTGTTAAACGTCTGTTGCCTGATTCTTTGGCTTTTCGTCGTAAGCTTTTATCAATGGGAATGACGCCCGGATGTAAGTTGGCTGTTATGCGAGTTGCGCCGTTGGGCGATCCGATTGAGATTCGTTTACGTGGTTTTTTGCTTTGTTTACGTCGTCGTGAAGCAGCCGCAATTGAAGTGGAGGTAGCTGCGTGAAAATTGCGTTAATTGGTAATCCTAACTGTGGTAAAACTACGTTGTTCAATTTGCTAACTGGCTCAACGCAGCGCGTTGGTAATTGGCCGGGGGTGACGGTCGAGCATAAGTCGGGATCGTTTGATTTTCAAGGCCAGCATTATGATGTTGTTGATTTGCCGGGGACTTATTCTGTCGAGCTTGATCCGACTGGTGTTGCTCAGGATGAGTTTATTACGCGTCAGTTTTTGTTAACGGATAAGGATAGTTTGATTGTTAATGTGATTGATGCGACCAATTTGCAACGTAGTTTGTTTTTAACTTTTCAATTGATTGATATGCAGGTGCCGATGTTGGTGGTGCTTAATATGGTCGATGCGCTTAAGGCGATGGGTGAGCGATTGGATGTTGAGCAGTTAGCGACGATGTTAGGTTGCCCTGTTGTGGCTATTTCGTCCGCACAAAAGACGGGGTTGAAGGCGTTTTTTCAGCAGATTCAGGCCAGCTCATCCACTTTAAAAGCGGCTTTGCCTACGATTGATACGTTGAGTAGCGAGTCGCAAGCGATTTTTGCGCGTTGTTTGGGCGAGTTGCCAGTTGGTAGTGAGATTCGTCATTATAATCGATGGCAGTTGATTGAAGCGTTACTTAACGAGGAAAGTCAATCTTTTGACGCAGTAGAAAATGAACAATTAGGTGCTTGTCGTCGTTTGTTATCCACTGATTTTGATAATCAAATCGATGTAGCTTTAGTTAGTGCGCGTTATGATACGATTGATGCGGTTTGCAAAATCGTGATAGACAAGCCACGCGAGGCCAGCGCTTCTGTTACTGAGAAGTTAGATAAGCTGGCTTTGGGGCGTTTTACGGGGATTCCGTTGTTTTTGTTGGCTATGTATGCGATGTTTTTTGTTGCGATCAATTTTAGTGCGGTTTTTGTCGATTTTTTTGAGGGCGTATTCCGAACTGTTTTTGTTGATGGGCTGGCTTATGTTTTGCATTTTTTCCATGCGCCAATGTGGCTGACGGTGATTTTAGCTGATGGGATTGGTAATGGGATTACGACGGTGTCGACTTTTGTTCCCGTGATTGCGGCGATGTTTTTGGCATTGTCTTTTTTGGAAGATTCGGGCTATTTGGCCCGCGCTGCGATGATTGTTGATCGTTTTATGCGTTGTATTGGTTTGCCAGGCAAGGCTTTTGTGCCTATGTTGATGGGATTTGGTTGTGGTGTGCCAGCGATTATGGGAACGCGGACGTTGGATTGTCCGCGTGATCGTGTTTTGTCGATCTGTTTGATTCCATTTATGTCATGCAGTGCTCGTTTGCCTGTTTATGCATTGTTTGCTGTTGTGTTTTTCCCTAATCATGCATCGGCTGTTGTTTTTATGTTGTATTTGCTTGGTATTTTTGTGGCGATGTTGACGGGATTTGTGTTGAAAAATACATTATTAAAAGGCGATTTGACACCATTTATTATGGAAATGCCAGTCTATCGAATTCCAACTTTACGTAGTATGCTGAGCGTAACGTGTCAACGACTGAAGAGCTTTGTTTGGCGAGCTGGACAGGCGATTGTGGTGATGGTGACGGTGCTGAGTTTGTCAAATTCGTGGAGCGTGGATGGGTCGTTTAGGCATGATAATTCGAATCAATCTGTGTTATCTGTTATCGGTCAAAAAATCACGCCAGCGTTTGCGCCAATGGGGATTGATAAGCAAAATTGGCCTGCAACTGTTGGTATTTTTACGGGCATTTTTGCTAAGGAGTCGGTGGTTGCTACGTTGAATTCGCTTTATTCGATGGATCATCAAGCAAATGAACATGCAGATGAGGACGAGGCGTTTTCGTTTTATAATGGCATTAAGTCCGCTTTGGCAACGATTCCTGAGCATTTTGTGGATTTGGCGCATTCATTTGTTGATCCGTTGGGTATGTCAAGCGTTAGTCAAGATGCGAACCGTGTGCAAGATGATTTGTCCGTCGATTCTGGTACGATCGCTAAAATAAGCAGTTCGTTTGTTACGTCGACGTCGGCCGTTGCTTATCTTATTTTTATTTTGCTTTATACGCCTTGCGCAGCAGCATTGGGTACGATTTATCGCGAAGCAGGGCTGAAGTGGATGGTTTTTGTGGCGATTTGGACGTTTGTGGTCGGCTGGTTATGCGCGACGGTTTATTACCAATGTAGCTTATTAGGCCAATCGCACTTTGCGCCATATTGGTTGGCAGGCATTGGGTTGTTTGTTGTTGTGATGTTTGTTGGTATGCGTTGGCTCGGGCGTTTATCATGCTTTAATCAACACTATTTACCCAAAACGCAATCAGACAATCATTCGACTTGTTGTGAGTGGTAATCATTGATAACGGTAATCATAAAATAATATGTTAATCACTTCAATCCGCGATTATATTCAGTTGAAAGGGCGAGCTAATTTGCAAGATGTGGCTCGCCATTTTCGTCTGCCTGAAAGTGCAGTCCAGCCTATGCTTAATTTTTGGGTGAATAAAGGTGTCATTAAATTAATTGATAATGATGCCTTAACTTGTGCTGGTAAGCATTGTTCAACATGTATAAGTTGTCATTTAACTGTTTACCCCAATTATGCTTGGGTTTATTAATGTGATTTTTTACTTTTTATAATCTTAGTTGTATAAAATTATGTTAATTGTATCAAATGTATCAAGTGTTAACCTTTGATTTGATTCTATTCCTTTTTTGGGCTTTTATGCCATTTTTAGCCAGATTTTACTTTTTATTGAGCGAAAAATTTAATATCTCCTTTCTTTAAAACGCTTTTTTCGAGACTCATGTCACAAAATTAAATTTATTTGTATCCCAAAATAACAAATGATATTAACATGAGCGTATGTTCACTGTGAGCAAGGGTGATTGTGTTGAATTGATCAAAAAGCAGGTTCAAGCATGGTTAAAATCCGAATACGGAGGTGGTTTATCGGCTAAAAAAGTTGGCGTATTGATTATTGCGATGGGTTATAGCGTAAATAATTGTCGAACAATATTTTTATGTTACTTTTGAATTAGCGAACTTAATATTGCAGATTTTTAATTGTATTTTGTTTTTATGCTATTTTTTATAAAAATAATCTTAACTGGAACGACTATATCTTGTCGTTTTATTACTTAATAAATGTTATCATAACAATGTTTAAAAAAAGGAATTAGAAGTATGAGTCAATTAGATGAATTTAAAAAATTAACGGTAGTAGTTGCTGATACAGGTGATATTGATTCGATTAAGCAGTTTTCTCCAGAAGATGCAACAACTAATCCATCCCTTGTTTTAAAGGCTGCTCAACTTCCGCAATATCGTCATTTAATTGATTCTGCCGTTGAAAGTGCTAAAAAATTAGGTGGTAGCAAGGAGCAACAATTAGTTAATGCTTGTGATCAAGTTGCTGTAAATATCGGTGCCGAGATTTTAAAAACTATTCCAGGCCGAATTTCGACAGAAGTCGATGCTAGGTTATCGTTTGATAAACAAGGCTGTATTGAAAAAGCACGCAGAATTATCGAGCTATATAAACAAAAAGGAATTGATAAATCACGGATTCTAATTAAAATTGCTTCAACTTGGGAAGGAATCAAAGCTGCAGAAGTTTTAGAAAAAGAAGGCATTAACTGTAATTTAACTTTACTGTTTTCATTTGCACAAGCACGTGCTTGTGCTGAAGTTAATGCGTTCCTTATTTCGCCATTTGTTGGCCGTATTTATGATTGGTATCAAGCGAAGAAGCCTATCGATAATTATGATGCTGATCAAGATCCCGGTGTTGTGTCTGTTCGCAATATTTATAACTACTATAAACAACATGGTTATAAAACGATTGTGATGGGCGCTAGTTTTCGTAAGGTTGAACAGATTTTGGCATTGGCTGGTTGCGATCGTTTAACTATTTCCCCTAATTTATTAGCTGAAATGCAACAAACAAATGCATCAGTTGAGCGAAAATTAAACCCAGATCAAGCTGTTGTTGAACGCCCTGCGCTAATGACTGAAGCCGAGTTTAGATGGCAACACAATAGTGATGCGATGGCCGTTGAAAAACTGGCTGAAGGTATCCGTGCCTTTGCTATCGATCAGGGCAAACTGGAAGATATGATCGGTGCATTGCTTTAATTATTAATAAAAAGGGAGTTAGCTCCCTTTTTTAATTTTGATTTTGATTTGAACCTGTTTTATTTGTCTGTCTGTTGCAGGCAATCGATAAATTGTTAATTTATTTTTGGAGATTATTATCATGAATGCAACCACACTATCCCATCGTGAACTAGCAAATGCGATAAGAGCATTAAGTATGGATGGCGTGCAAAAAGCAAAATCAGGCCATCCTGGTGCTCCGATGGGGATGGCTGATATGGCCGAAGTGCTTTGGCGTGGATTTTAAAACATAACCCTACCAATCCTAATTGGGCTGATCGAGATCGTTTTATCTTATCTAACGGACATGCATCGATGTTGATTTATAGCCTGTTACATTTGACAGGTTATGATGTGACGCTTGATGACTTAAAGAACTTTCGTCAATTAAATGCTAAAACTGCCGGTCATCCTGAATTTGGCCATGTTCCAGGTGTTGAAACAACAACAGGTCCACTTGGGCAAGGTATTGCTAACGCAGTAGGTATGGCAATTGCTGAAAGAACATTAGCCGCTCAATTTAATAAACCTGGGCATACTATTGTCGATCATCATACTTATGTATTTATGGGTGATGGTTGTATGATGGAAGGTATTTCTCATGAAGTGTGTTCATTAGCAGGTACGTTGAAATTAGGTAAGCTTATTGCTTTTTATGATGATAATGGTATTTCGATTGATGGTGAAGTTGATGGATGGTTTACTGATGATACTGCTAAACGTTTTGAAGCTTATGGTTGGCATGTAATTCGGGGTATCGATGGGCATGATGCGAAAGCATTGGCAGAAGCTATCGAGCAAGCACAAGCCGTAACCGATAAACCATCGTTATTAATGTGTAAAACAGTGATCGGTTTTGGTTCACCAAATAAAGCAGGCTGCCATGATTGTCATGGTGCGCCACTTGGTGATGCGGAAATTGAAGCAACTCGTAAGGAGTTAGGTTGGTCATATCCAGCATTTGAAATTCCAAAAGATTATTATGATGCATGGGATGCAAAAGCTAAAGGTAAGCAACGTGAAGATGAATGGAAGGTGCGTTTTGATGCTTATGCTAAAGCTTATCCGGAATTAGCACAAGAGTTTAAACGTCGTATAAAAGGTGATTTACCAAGTAATTGGCAACAAACCGCTAAGGATTTTGTCAATAAGCTACAGGCAAATCCGGCAACGATTGCTACTCGTAAAGCATCACAAAATGCCATTGAAGCTTTCGCGCCTGTATTAACTGAATTTTTAGGCGGTTCTGCTGACTTAGCACCAAGTAATTTAACAATGTGGTCGGGTTCAAAAGAAATTTTGGCTAATCCAGATGGTAACTATATCCATTATGGTGTGCGTGAATTTGGTATGTCAGCTATTATGAATGGTATTGCCTTACATGGTGGCTTTATTCCTTATGGCGCAACTTTCTTGATGTTTATGGAATATGCTCGTAACGCAGTGCGTATGGCTGCATTAATGAAGATTCGCTCTTTATTTGTTTATACGCATGATTCAATTGGTTTAGGTGAGGATGGCCCGACGCATCAGCCTGTAGAACAAATGGCAAGTTTACGTGTTACTCCAAATGTGAGTACTTGGCGCCCATGTGACCAAGTTGAATCGGCTATTGCTTGGCAATATGCTGTTGAACGTAAAGATGGCCCAACTGCATTGATCTTCTCAAGACAAAACCTTAAACAACAAGAACGTACCGAACAACAATTAGCAAATGTTTATCGTGGTGGTTATATCCTAAATGATTGCAGCGGTACACCTGAACTTATTCTTATTGCAACAGGTTCTGAAGTTGAATTAGCGGTTGAGGCATATCACCAACTTACTCAATCTGGTAAAAAGGTGCGAGTCGTTTCAATGCCATCTACAGATGCATTTGATAAGCAAGATCAAGCTTATAAAGAGTCTGTATTACCATCTTCAGTAACTGCTCGCCTAGCTATTGAAGCAGGTATTAGTGATTATTGGTATAAATATGTTGGCCTAAACGGTAAAATCATTGGCATTACAACCTTTGGTGAGTCAGGCCCAGCCGAACAACTATTTGAGAAGTTTGGCTTTACTGTTGAAAATGTTGTAAAACAAGCACAAAGTTTGTTGAAATAACTTATTTTTTACTATCAGCATAAAACTTCGCTAATAATGTTAGCGAAGTTTTTTTATTAATGGAGTCCGCAATACGGTTAATAAGTTAATTAACATCATCATACCTTTTATGGAGTTGGGGGATAACTTTTCTTTTTTTCTCTAATTATTGGAGCTGAGACAATTATTTGTTCACCAATTAAAATTAGTTTTAATCAGTTGGAATATTTTATAGATATTAATTTTTTAATAGAAGAATAACCAAAATTATTATATTTAGTAATAAGTTTGGTTATAGTGTTAGCTTTTAAATTATCTTGAAGCTTTTTCTAATATCACGTCGTGAGGCTGTTTTTGAATGTAAATCATTCTAGCAATGAGTAAGAAAGCTGCAACAGCTAGACCCAAAATAATGCCTATCCAAAAACCCGCTGCGCCTATTGGTTGCATGATGAGATCGGTTAATCCTAAAATATACCCAACAGGTAGCCCTATGACCCAATAAGAGATAAATGTAATAAAAAATATGCTTTTAGTGTCTTTATAACCGCGTAATACATTGCTTGCTACAACTTGTAAATAATCCGATACTTGGTAAATGGCCAGTAAAATAATGAGTTGCAGGCATATTGTTATAACATCAATCTCATGCGTAAATATAACGATGATTGGTGATCTAAAGATAACCAGTACTAATGCCACCACCACGGCTATCATGAACGATATTGCTAAACCTATATAAGCTGTTTGTTTGGCAAGTTCGGGGCTATTTTTACCTAACAGGTAACCAACACGAATACTGGTTGCGACCCCTAAAGATAACGGTATGGCAAATGTTAAACTACTAATCGTGAAGATAATTTGATGTGCAGAAACAGTGGTTTCCCCAAGAGGAGCAAGAAGTAAGGCGATTATGGCAAATAAGCTCATTTCGAAAAAATAAGCTAAAGCAAGAGGAGAACCAAGCAAAACAATTTTCTTAATAATAGCAAAATCAATTAATTTTGTTAGCGGTGTATGACGAATATCACGCTGGCTTTCTGTGGTTAAAGTGTATAAACGAATTAAGCCAAACATTAGCCAAAAGATTATTGCTGCGGTAATACCACAACCAACACCACCAAAGGCTGGCAATCCTAGCTTGCCATAGATTAAAATATAGTTAATTGGAATATTGGCGAGTAATGCGATGAAAATGATAACCATCGCAGGTTTGGTGTTAGACAACCCTTCGCATTGATTACGATAAACTAAAAATAACAAAAATGCTGGGACCCCCCCACATGATTGCTCGTAAGAATGAGACGGCTACATCAATCATTTCTGGAGCGATGGGATTGTCACTTGTGTTTCTTAGGCCGATTATCTTATCGGAATTGTACAAAATTAGCATTATTATGACAGATAATATTAAAGCAATCACCACGCCTTGACGAGTGTGATCGGCAACCTGTTCACGTTTAGCTGCTCCATTTAAATTAGAAATGATTGGTGTTAATACCGTTAATAAGCCTTGTCCAAATAATATAGTCGGCAACCAAATTGATACAGCAATGGCTACGCCTGATAGTGCTGTTTTGCTGTAATTACCTGCCATAATCGTGTCAACAAAAGTGATCGCTGTTTGTGACAACTGTGCACTCATGACTGGTATAGCTAACATGATTAGGTTTTTAACTTCTTGTCGATAATGTATCTTCATTATATTTACCTACTGTTTTACCGTGCCCCATAAATCATATTCATCTGAATGTTCAATTTTGACTTGAACAATATCACCAACTTTCACATTTTTCTCTTCATTTAGATAAACAACGCCGTCGATTTCTGGCGCATCAGCCATACTGCGCCCAATAGCACCTTCGTCGTCAACTTCATCAATCAAAACAGATAATGTTTTACCTATTTTGTTCTGTAGCTTTTGCGTTGAAATTGTCTGCTGCAATTGCATGAACCGATGAAAACGTTCTTGCTTGATATCTTCAGGTATCTGATTAGCTAGTTGATTTGCTGCCGCACCTTCAACAGGACTATAAGGGAAGCAACCAACACGATCTAATTGTGCTTGAGATAAAAAGTCGAGCAGCAGCTCAAAATCTTGCTCGGTCTCGCCAGGATAGCCGACAATAAACGTTGAACGTAAAGTAATTTCTGGGCAAATTTCACGCCAACGATGAATTCTCTCTAACGTTCGTTCAATTGTGCCAGGGCGTTTCATCGATTTTAAAACGGTAGGGCTAGCATGCTGTAATGGTACATCTAAATACGGTAAAATTTTCCCCTCAGCCATTAGCGGAATCAAATTATCTACGCTAGGATAAGGATACATATAATGGAGACGCACCCAAATACCAAGACTAGATAGCTGTTCACAAAGGGTATGAATATCTGTTTTTAACGGCATGCCATTCCAAAAATGGGTGCGGTTTTTTACATCAATACCGTAAGCAGAAGTATCTTGAGCGATAACTAAAAGTTCTTTTACTCCGCTATCAACCAGACGTTTAGCCTCATCAAGAACGTTACCGATGGGGCGGCTAATCATTCCACCACGTAAAGACGGGATGATACAAAATGTACAGCTATGGTTACAGCCTTCAGATATTTTTAAGTAAGCGTAATGCTTAGGTGTTAATTTAACCCCTTGCTGAGGGACTAGGCTAGTAAATGGATTGTAACTAGGTTTAGGTGCATATTTATTAACATGTTCGAGTACAGCTTCATAACTGTGTGGTCCAGATATTTCAAGAACTTTAGGATGTACATTACGAATTTGATCTTCTTTGGCACCCAGACAACCAGTCACAATAACCTTGCCATTTTCGTTTAGTGCTTCGCCGATTGCTTCTAGTGATTCTTGTACAGCACTATCAATAAAACCGCAGGTATTAACAATAACTAAATCAGCATTGTCATAACTGGGTACAACTTGGTAACCTTGAGTTCGTAACTCTGTTAAAATGCGCTCAGAGTCAACTAAATTTTTAGGGCAACCAAGGCTCACAAATCCAATAGTAGGGGTAGTAGGGGACGATGTATTCATAGCGTTTATAATAGTTTTAAAATTTATTTAGGTATTTATCGAGAATCTAAAAGTTTATCAATTTAGATTAAGACACAGGACGAGCATTTTAGCATATTTAAATTGACGAAAATAAAAATTTTTAACTTGTTATGATTTGCATGAACGCAATCCACAAAAGCCCTTACAAGGATAAGGGCTTTAATTTTTATAGGAAGTTAATTTATGATAAAAATTATTTTAATGATTTAATTACTTCATCAATTTGACGATCTAAACTTTCCGCACCACCACCAGATAAATACCAAAGATCTGGTGTTAAATAAATAACTTCAGTTTTGCTTTTAGCTAACACTTTTGCATTAAAGAAGTCGGCTTTCATTGCAGATTTACCAATTGCTTTACTACGGTCAACAACATAAATAATGTCTGGTTTCACTTTGCTGATGTAATTGTTATCAATAAAAGTTGGTGCTGGTTTGCCAATAAGGCCATTTTTTGGTTGTGGTGCTAATGGTACTGCGCGTTTAACTTTTAACACATCATGAATTAATGCCGCACTTGAACTTGCATTAATAAGAATCATTTTACCGTCATTATGGATAGTCACAATCGCTTTTTTATGGCTAGCCTGAGCAACTGATTGTGCATTAGCTATTTTGGTATCAAGTGATTGAATTAAGTTGCTTGCGGTATTTTCTGCACCAGTAATATTGGCTAATACATTGATATGTTTTTTTGTTGATTCAAGATAATTTTTTGCATCAACACTTAAATTAATAACTGGTGCAATTTTAGATAGCTCTTTTGTACTATTTGCTTGGCGACCATCAATAATAATTAATTGTGGTTTAGCTTGTTTAATTGCATCAATATTTGGTTCTTTCATATTACCTGTATCGGTAACATGCGAATTTTTGTATTGTTCGAGATAAGAAGGGAGAACAGAAAGAGGAGTACCAACAATAATTGAACCTTTACCTAACGCATCTAATGTATCTAATGCACCATAATTCATCACAACAACTTTATTTGGTGATTTTGGTACAACTACAGATTGGTTATTATCTGTATCTACGCTGATTGTCGATTGACAACCAGTCAATCCTAAAGCAACAGCGGTGAGTGTACTCAATAGTAGTTTTTTCTTGATATTCATGCTGATTCCTCTTCTATTATGAAAATGATAACTATTATTGTTTAAAGCTTGTTAATTGTCTAGTAATAAATAAATTTCCGTAAAGATATTGATAATTATTCTCATATGGTATATTGTAACAAACGGATTCCATAGTAAAATATCATTATAAATAATAGGGTTATATAGATGAAAACAAAGTTCAAATTGGCAAAACATGTCATTAATACAAGTCTTTTATTATCATTGTCCGGTATGGCTTATGCTGCAAATGATACAGATACCATGGTTGTGACTGCATCGGGTTTTTCACAGCAAATTAAAGAAGCGCCTGCGACTATTTCGGTTATTACACCTAAAGAAATTGAAAATAAATCTTACCGAGATGTTACCGATGCGCTAAAAGATATTCCAGGTGTTAATATTACTGGTGGTGGTGATTCTACCGATATTAGTATTCGCGGAATGGATGCAAAGTATACCCTGATATTAGTTGATGGCAAAAAAATTAGTACGCGTGAAACAAGACCTAATAGTGATAATTCTGGTTTTGAACAAGGCTGGCTACCACCATTAACAGCTATTGAACGTATTGAAGTTGTGCGAGGGCCGATGTCATCACTATATGGCTCTGATGCAATGGGTGGGGTTATTAATATCATTACCAAAAAAGTGTCAAATAAATGGCAAAGTGGCCTACGCCTAGAATCGGTTATTCCTTATCGTTCAGAGGAAAAAAATACCTATACAGGTAGTTTTTCAACCATAGGCCCAATTATTGATGATGTCTTAGGTATTCAGTTATATGGTCAATATTCAAACCGCCATGAAGACAAATTTCTTAGTGGTCATTCAGGACAAAAATTACGCAGCTTAAATGGTAAATTATCTTTAAACGCATCTGATACACAAAAATTTGATCTTGATTTTGGACGAGCTTTACAAAACAGCAAAGCAACCGCTGGAAAAACAAGAGATCGATCCCGAAGTGATTTTAATAGAGATAATCGTCGTAATTCGTTTGCTTTGACACATAATGGTTTGTTTGGCGATGTATCTACCACTTCCTTTGTCGCTTATGAAGGCAATAATAACCCTAAAAGGAATATGAAGATTAGAAATACCGATGTAGATTCGCGTGTTACGATTCCTTTTGGTATCAACATGCTGACTTTAGGGGGGAAATACAATTATCAAGAGTTACATGATAAAGGCAATCAACTTAAAACCACATTATCAAAAATTGATCGTTGGAATTATGCGTTATTTGGAGAAGATGAATTACGTATTTTTGAAAACTGGAGCTTAACTTTAGGATTACGATATAACAAAGACGAGAATTATGGTAGCAACTGGAATCCAAGAGTTTATAGTGTTTGGAATATCGATGATAACTTTACCCTAAAAGGGGGATATTCTACAGGTTATGCAACACCACAATTACGTTATGTTGTAAGTGATTGGGGGCAAGTAACTGGCGGAGGATACTCAGACGGAGTCATCATTGGGAATCCAAATTTAAAACCAGAAAAATCAGATAATTTTGAAATTGGTATTGGATATACTAATGATTATGGTATTGATGCTTCAGCAACAGCATTTTATACAAAATACAAAGATAAAATTCAGTCATATTATATCTGTAATGATAGTCAGAACTGTGTGTTAAATGGTTACAACAGGGTATTTGATTTTATACAGGGGCGTGAAAATGTTGGTAAAGCCGATCTTAAAGGTTTTGAACTTTCATTCAAAACGCCATTATTGACTGATTTTTTACTAAGTTCTAATTATTCTTGGACAAAAACAGAACAAAAAAGTGGCAAATATAAAGGACGTCCTTTAAATCGTACACCAAAACAAAAATTCAATACCCAACTAGATTGGTATGCTACTCAGCAATGGGATTTGTGGGCTAAAATGGCCTATTATGGTGTGGAATCATCTAATAATCGTAGTGGGCAAAAAATTGAATACCCAGGCTATACTTTCTGGGATGTGGGTGCCTCTTTCCAAATAAACAAAGATGCTAAAGTTTATGGTGGGGTTTACAACTTGTTTGACAAAAACGTTTCTAATGAAGATTTTGGTAAAACTTTAGAAGGTCGCCGTTACTTTATTGGTACAGAAATTAACTTCTAATATAATTGGCTCACCAAGTAGCTGTATTCTTTACTACTTGGTGAGAATAAGTAAAGCAGGGAGAGTGTCAAACTAAAAGCCTTTTGAATATTGAATAGTTAATTGTTAGACTATTTATGATTTAATTAATTATAATCGATTGGTCGGTTATAAATTTTTTTAGTTTTAATTCAATGGGCGATTAAAAATGGATAAATTGTTACAATATGGTCGAGAATTACTTGAGCTTGAGCTTCATGAAGCACAAAAGCTACCAGCTCGGCTTGGCAAGGATTTTATTAAGGCCTGTCAGTTAATTTTGTCAACTAAAGGCAAGGTTATTGTGTCAGGTATTGGAAAATCGGGGCATATTGGTAAGAAGATCGCAGCCTCATTAGCGAGCACGGGTAGTCCCGCATTTTTTATGCATCCGTCTGAAGCCTTACACGGTGACTTAGGGATGGTGACCGAAAATGATGTAGTTATTTTAATTTCTTATTCTGGTAGGGCTAAAGAGTTTCATTTTATTTTTCCCATTCTTTCTGCAATGAACATCCCAGTGATAGCTATCACGGGTGGACTTGATTCACCATTAGCATTAGCAGCACAAGCGGTGCTTGATATTTCGATCGAAAAGGAAGCTTGCCCAATGGGGCTAGCACCAACATCAAGCTCAACCAATACATTATTAATGGGAGATGCGTTGGCAATTGCTGTTATGCGTGCGCGTGGCTTTAAAGAAGAAGATTTTGCTCGTTCACACCCCGCTGGCAGTTTAGGCGCCAAATTGTTAAACCATGTAAAAGATATTATGCGTAAAGGCGATTTAGTTCCTAGGGTTTCGCAAACAGCGACTGTACTTGATGCGATGTTAGAATTAAGTCGAACGGGTGTAGGTTTAGTTGCAATATGCAAAGATAAGAATAAAATAGTTGGCGTATTTACTGATGGAGATTTGCGACGCTTGTTGCTAAAACATGGTACACTACAGGACAGAATTATCGATGTAATGACCAGTCCAGGCCATCAAATACCAGAAAATTGGAAAGCGGTCGAGGCATTAAAATCATTTAATGATCATAATATTACTGCAGCACCGGTGGTGAATAATCATGGTGAATTAGTTGGTGCACTGAATATTCATGATCTGCATCAAGCAGGCATTAATTAGTCGATTAATAAATACCTGTTGCAAAAAGGGGCTATCTATTGAGATAATTACCGACCTAAATTTTTGTCGTTAGACGGAGATCCAAGTAAGTTACACAATTCAATACCAAAATGATTAATTGAATGAGTCGTTATAAATTGATGTTGTGTTGTAAATTTTAACCAAATTTTATAGATGATGAAACTACAATGGCAGAAAAGCGAAATATCTTTCTAATTGGCCCGATGGGGGCAGGAAAAAGTACAATAGGCCGGCAAATTGCACAGCAGTTAGGCATGGAATTTTTCGACTCTGACCAAGAGATTGAAAAACGAACTGGTGCTGATATTGCATGGATTTTTGACTTAGAAGGTGAAGACGGATTCCGAGCCAGAGAAGAAAAAGTCATTAACGAATTGACTGAAAAACAAGGTGTAGTACTTGCAACTGGTGGTGGGTCCGTTTTATCTAAAGAGACACGTAATCGTTTGTCTGCTCGTGGTATTGTGGTTTATTTAGAAACCACGATTGAAAAGCAGATGGCAAGAACTCAAAAAGATAAACGTCGTCCTTTATTACAAGGAGGCAATACTCCCCGTGAAGTTTACGAAGAATTAGCCGAAGAGCGAGATCCACTGTATGAAGAGATCGCTGACATTACCATTAAAACTGATGAGCAAAGTGCCAAAGGTGTTGCTTGTTATATTATTGAAAAAATAGAGCAAATTTAAATATTTTTTTAAAGTCAGCTAATCATAAGGCAATAAACCTTTTAATAGGCTAAGGAGTTAATATGCGTGTAGATAAAGATGATCGCTATATCCCAGAACAATCGAATAAGTCATCTACGCCCTCATTTGACATCTCAACTCTTTTTCAGCAATCTCCGAAGAAAAAGGTGATTATTATGGGGGTAGCTTTTGTCATTATTGCCTTATTACTTTGCTCACTGATATTCTGCTCATCAAAGCAGAAAAGGCCAATGCCGTTGACACCGCCTGAAGTTAGTGGTGTTCCAACAACGCAACTACCTGATTCAGTTATCAATAATCGATCAAATGATGGTGTAATCAATACCCCAGAAAATCAAATATCGGAATCAACGAATAATACCGTGACTCCAGTTGCGATTAATGATGCTAATAAGCAACAAGATGCTAGCGGCATGATAGACACGAAAGATCGTAGTCGAAATAGTTCGCCGGTATTAGGCGCTAACGAGAGTACAAACAAACCAATAAGTCTAGACAAGTCTGATTTAAATAAGAATATTAATGCGAATAACAATTCGACTTCAGTGGCTAAAATTAAGAATAATCAGTATGCGATTCAACTTAGCTCATCAAGCTCGGTTGATGGTTTGAAAAAATTAGCAAAAAAACATGAGCTGACTAATTACCAAGTTTATGAAACAAAAAGAAATGATGGTAAATGGTACATCTTAGTAAAAGGTACATATGATTCTGCTGACGAAGCCAGAAAAGCAATCAAATCTTTACCAAGTGAACTACAAAAGAACAAGCCTTGGGTCAAATCTGGCGCTACAATTAATAAAGAAAAATCAGCAAAATAGGAGTTCCCGTTGAAGAAGCGACGAGCCTTTTTAAAATGGGCTGGAGGAAAATATGAACTTGTAGACACAATTAAACAGTATCTACCAGAAGGTGACCAGCTCATTGAGCCGTTTGTTGGTGCAGGATCAGTTTTTTTAAACACTAACTTCAAAAGCTACATTTTAGCTGATATCAATCATGACTTGATTGCGTTATTTAGGTTATTACAATCCAACGCAGCTCAGTTCATTGACGATCTTAGATTGTTATTTAATCACCAAAATAATCAAACTGAAGCCTTTTATCAGCTACGAGATGTGTTTAACCACAGCAAAGATCAATATTTACGATCGCTTTTATTTGTTTATTTGAATCGTCACTGCTATAACGGTTTATGTCGCTATAACAATAGCGGATTTTTTAATGTGCCATTTGGTCGCTATAAAACGATCTATTTTCCTGAAAAGGAACTCTACTATTTTGCACAAAAAGCTCAAAATGCTGAGTTTATCTGTACCCCTTACCATGAAGCAATGAAATTGGCGAAACGTAATTCTGTCATTTACTGCGATCCTCCTTATCTTTCGCCAAATGAATCAGCTGGTTTTACCTCTTATTATTCCAATAATTTTGGTTATGAAGATCATATGAATTTGTCAAATTTGGCTGAAAAAATCGCTTATAGAAAGGATATTCCCGTACTCGTTTCAAATCATGATACAGAATATACCAGAACGTTATACAGTAAAGCTCGCCATCTTTATCGAGCCGAAATGCGGCGCTCAATTAGTTGCGCTGGTGAAGGACGTAAAAAGATTGATGAAATATTAGCCTTATACCAAAAGTAGCTTATTTAAAGGATAAGGTTTTATTAGTAGAGGTATGTTATGAAAGAGTTTATTATTGCACCATCCATATTATCCGCCGATTTTGCTCGCCTTGGTGAAGATACGCAAAAAGTACTAGACGCGGGTGCAGATGTTGTTCATTTTGATGTTATGGACAATCATTTTGTACCAAATTTAACTATGGGCAGTATGTTTTGCAAAGCACTTCGTGATTATGGCATAACAGCGCCAATTGATGTTCACTTAATGGTTTCTCCAGTTGAAGATTTAATCACTTCATTTGCTAAAGCTGGCGCGACCAATATTTCTATTCATCCTGAGGCAACAGTTCATCTTGACCGCTCTTTACAACTAATTAAAGATCAGGGATGTACTGCAGGCATAGTACTTAACCCTACAACATCATTAGATTATTTAGATTATGTAATGGATAAAATCGATCTAATTTTATTAATGGGCGTTAACCCTGGTTTTGGTGGGCAATCATTCATACCAACTACACTGAAGAAATTGAAACAAGTTAAGCAACGTATTGTTGAATCTGGTCGGCATATTCGGCTCGAAATTGATGGTGGTGTGAAAGTAGATAATATTGCTGAAATTGCTAAAGCCGGCGCCGATATGTTTGTTGCTGGTTCAGCGATATTTAGTCAACCTGATTATAAAGCCGTAATTGATGCAATGCGTAAAGAGCTAGCAGGAATTCAACATGACTAAGTTAAATGATATTCAAGCTATCGCTTTTGATTTAGATGGAACATTAGTTGATAGCATACCAGGACTTGCATTAGCATCACAAAAAATGTTAGCGGATTTAAAGTTACCCACAGTGACGAATGAGCAAGTCAAAAACTGGGTAGGAAATGGTATTGATATTATGCTTGAACGAGTGTTTAAAGCGATTGATATCGCTTTATCAAAAGAAGACTTTAGTAAAGCTAAACAATTATTTAATCAATATTACGATAAAGTTATGGATACGCAGACAACATTGTTTCCGCATGTTAAAGAAACCCTAAAAACACTTCATGCAAATCATTATCCATTAGCGTTGGTTACCAATAAACCGGCGAAATTTTTGCCAGGGCTATTAACATCATTAGGTATTAGCGAGTATTTTTCTTTAGTGTTAGGTGGTGGTGATGTCATTAAGTTAAAACCGCATCCAGCTCCCCTTTATCAAGTCATGGCAACATTTGGATTGTTTAGTGATCAGTTACTGTTTGTTGGTGATTCAAAAAATGATATTACAGCTGCTAAAAATGCTAGTTGTCCAACTGTCGCATTAAGTTATGGTTATAATTATGGCGAATCAATTGCAACTAGCGAGCCTGATTTTTTATTTGACGATTTCAAAGACATATTAACCTTGTTACCTCAGCCCAAAGCTGATGCAAAAAAATAATGAGAATAAATTAGGAATAAATTATGAATAAACCAATTGTATTTAGCGGCGCTCAGCCATCAGGAGAATTATCACTTGGCAACTATTTAGGAGCTTTAAAAAATTGGGTGTCTTTGCAAAACGAATATGATTGCGTTTATTGTATTGTCAATCAGCATGCAATTACAGTGCGTCAAGATCCAAACAAATTGCGTAAAGCCACATTAGATACGTTAGCACTTTATTTAGCGTGTGGTATTGATCCACAAAAGAGCACTATTTTTGTACAATCACATGTACCTGCACATGCTGAGCTTGGCTGGGCTTTAAATTGTTATACCTATTTTGGTGAACTCAGCCGAATGACGCAATTTAAAGACAAATCGTCTCGCCATGCTGAAAATATCAATGCAGGACTTTTTGATTATCCCGTACTCATGGCTGCCGATATTTTATTATATCAAGCTAATTTAGTTCCAGTTGGAGATGATCAAAAGCAACATCTTGAGCTATCTCGTGATATTGCAATGCGATTTAATGCACTTTATGGTGATATATTTACTGTTCCTGAACCCTTCATTGCCAAAGTTGGGGCACGGGTAATGTCTTTACAAGATCCAACCAAAAAAATGTCAAAATCCGACGAAAACCGCAATAACGTTATTGGGCTACTCGAAAATCCAAAAGATGTTGAGAAAAAAATCAAAAGAGCAATGACCGATTCAGATGAACCACCAGTTGTTCGTTATGATTTAAAAAATAAAGCAGGTGTATCAAATCTTTTAGATATATTAACAGGCATCACTGGTAAGCCTATTGCTGAACTTGAAAAAGAGTTTGAAGGTAAAATGTATGGCCATTTAAAAACGGAAGTCGCAACTCAAGTTATTGATATGTTAACTGGCTTACAAGCAAAATATCATCAATTCCGTGATGATGAAAACTATCTTCTTTCCATTATGCAAGAAGGTGCTCAAAAAGCTCGAGCTAAAGCAGAGCCAACGTTGAAGAAAGTTTATAACGCAATCGGTTTTGTATAACCAACTGCCAAAGTAAGATTGCAATTAACACTCAACAACATTGATTGGCTTTGATTGATAAAACGCTGTTGTACCAACGGTAAACCACATTAAAGCCTTTCGATTATAATAGGTTAATTATGAAAATTATCATTCTTGGCGCCGGGCAAACAGGTAGCGCGCTAGCGGAATATCTAGTCACAGAAAAACAAAACGACGTAACTGTTGTTGATGAAGATCATGATAAATTACAATCTCTACAAGAACGCTTTGATTTACAAGTTATTTGTGGAAAACCTTCCTACCCACAAGTACTTGAAAATGCGGGTGCAGAATCAGCTGACATGTTAGTCGCTGTGACCAATTCTGACGAAACCAACATGATGGCGTGTCAGATTGGTCATATGGTATTCAGCATTCCACAAAAAGTTGCACGAATTCGTGAGCCTGAATATAACGACGAAAGATATTCATTGTTTAATAAAGATTGCATCAACATCGACCATATTATCGCGCCAGAAAATTTAATCACTAACCATATTAGCCAATTAGTACAATATCCTGGTGCATTACAATTTGCATCTTTTTATGATAATCGTGTCTGCTTAGTTGCTGTGACTGCCTATTATGGTGGAGCCCTAGTAGGGAGTGAACTATCAGAATTAAAAGAACATTTACCGCATGTTGAAGCTAGAGTTGTTGCCATTTATCGTAAAAATCGCTTCATCCGTCCAATAGGATCAACCTTGGTTGAGGCCGGCGATATGGTCTACTTTATAACGCCTCCACTTAATATTAAAGCCGTCACCAGTGAGCTACAGCGGTTAGAAAAACCGTATAAGCGAATCATGATCAGTGGTGGTGGTAGTGTAGCTGTTGCGTTAGCAAAACGTTTAGAAAACGATTACCAAGTTAAACTAATTGAGCGCAATGCTGAAAGAGCCGAACTTATTGCTGAGCAATTGGTTAATACTACTGTGTTGCATGGCGAGTCATCCGATCAAGAGTTGCTCTCACAAGAACAAGTTGAGCTTACTGATCTGTTTATTGCTGTCACCGGTGATGATGAGTCCAATATCATGTCATCTATGCTTGCTAAAAGAATGGGGGCTAAAAAAGTAATTGTATTGATTCAGCGCCAAGCCTATCTTGAATTGATTAATGATAGTGTGATTGACATTGCAATATCACCACAGCATGCGACGATTTCAGAGCTATTAAGCCATGTAAGGCAAACAGGTATGGTTAAAGTTGTTTCGCTAAGACAAGGTGAATCTGAGATTGTCGAAGTGGTTGCTAAAGGCAATAATGACACATCGAAACTAGTGGGCAAAAATATTAGTGGTTTAAAGCTGCCTTCTGGTGCAACCATTGGCGCGATTGTTCGTGGTGAAGATGTTATTATTATTAATACTGATTTGACGATTGAAGACAATGATCACCTTATCATCTTTTTGCCAGATAGAAAAGCAATTACAGATATAGAAAGATTATTGCAATAACTTGTTAAATATAGATAACCAGTTTATTGTAACTGTATAGTATTTGATTCTAGGTGCTTTTTGTTAACAAAAAAAACAACCAGATGGGATTTAAGTTGTCAGCTATTATGTATAACAACAAATCCCATATTTCAACTAATGCAAGTCTTTTGCTTCACTAGTGCTACAGGTAAGCGTCCCTCTTTTTCCTTGTTCATCTTCAAAATAGTCAGCCCAGCAACTTTTCATTGATGAATCAATTTTTTTTATTAGCTCAATTCTGCTTGTACTGTAAGCGCAACTAACATAATAAGGCTCAACATCTGTGTGGTAATTAACTTCCCATATTAACTCATGTTTCTTACCAGCAACCGTTCCTTTTGCTGGTTTTAAAACACCCATTCTAGAAGGATTATCGTAATAAACAATCATGCTATGAAAAGAGCTACTCAGGCTATCTTTATCAGAAACCTCCCATCCATCAGGCATGTTTTCAACTTCTTCTTTAACTTTGATGCTTTGTGGGCAATCAATCTGATAAGCATTAACAAAAAAAGACGCACTAAACCAAGCCATAACAGCTAGAGAAACATTCAATTTTTTACCTTTCATAGGATATATCCTTTTCACAATAGCTTATTAATAAACAGATAAAAACACTCTAGCATATTCCCAAAATATACTGATACTTTAAACAAATTTTTTGTTATTTCTATTTTAAGGTAAAATTTCAACAAGGTAGCATAATAAAGATACCTAAGAAACCTAATACTATCAAATAGATAGGTAGTCAGTTCGCAGTTCCAACAAACTCATAGCCAGCCTCATTAATCGCAGTGATAGCGGCTTCTTGCGTAATGGAACTATTTTCGATAGCAACTTGGCGCTTAGTTAAATCAACGGTCACTTTTGCATTTGGGTCAATGTCATTAATCGCTTTTGTTATCATTTTCACACAATGCTGACAACTCATATTATCGACTATTAATTTCATAAAAATCTCTCTGTTTTTAATGTGCATTTAATAAACAATTAAGCAAGATATCTATTTATAACACTAATTTTATTTGATTTCATTTAATTTTTTTACAAAGGTGATAATATTTACTTTCTTTTTACACTTGTAACAAAATTTTATGATGAAAAAAATAAAATATTCTTTATTGTGGATTTGTAGTTTAATTCTTGTTGGTTGTTCTGAACCTAGTTCTATTGATCGTTGGATTGACAACCCTACTGCTAAGGAAATAAAAGTCACTATTGATGGTAAAGAATTAACTATTCCAGCTAAATCGGGTGTTAATTATACATTTGAATATGGCAAACATACCTTATCGTATAATAATGATGATTTCAATTTTATCGTAAAACCAGCTCAATTTGGAAAATTAGGTTTTATTAACCCAACACAAAGTAACTATTATTTATACACAGTCATCTATTCAACGTCTGAGTTGAACGATGAAGAATACGAAAAGATCTTAAGAGAAAAAAGAGAAATCAATAACATTCTAGCCATTATTGATGGTAAAGCGCAAGAAATAGAATTGCCAGCAAAATTAATCAATGATGTATTTATTGAACACAGCCAATATCATTGGGATTATTCTTATGATCAACCTTTTCCAAAAGAAATAACTCAAGACCTAAAATTGAAGAAAAACCAATCTTATCAAGAACGTTTTAGAAAATTATATCGTGAAAGCGACTTTATTGAATTCTTAAAAGAAGATGAAAAAGAAGACATTCGCTTTCCTTACAATCCTAAAAAGTTCAGTGAGATAAGCCAATATGTTATTCCTAAGATTGACTTAAATAACATAAAATGCGAAGCAGGTCGCCAATATATGGAAAGCCTATTAAATGACTGGAATCACCTTATGACATTAAAAGGTAGTGATTTTAAAAAACCATACGACAATTTGGCATCAAATGATGCAATGGCTAAAAGTTATCAATCAAAAGAAAAATGTACATCAGAAAATGATCCTGAGAAAAGTTACAGTAAAGAATTGGGTAAATTCATTGATGCTCTCCGAAATACTCGCGATGTTAACTTTTATGTGATCAAATGATAGTCGTGCCATTTTCAAAAAATTGAAAATGAGCACGTCAGCAATTTTATGACTTTGTACCAAGAGGTAATAGTAATTTAATTTTTTATGACAAAGGATTTCTTGAAAAACATTAATTTTAGCATTGAGATAAAATTTTTATTTTCTACTTAAATGAATATCTATCATAATGTAAGATTACTCAAGAAATCCAACACAGCTATTCTCGTTTTTTTCGATAAAAAACGTTCTGTAAAAGTGAAGAGCCCCTAATAATTGGTTGGCCAACTATTGGGAGCTCTTCATTATAATCTAACGGGGTTTTGATTTTTTAAGATTCAGGATCGGAATTGTCTGATTTAGTATCAATTGGGTCTGATATGCCTTGTTTGTTCATCTCTTCCAATGATTTAGAACCTGCTAATTCTGATGTTTTGATGTCTTTCACGACACCCATCTCATTAAAATAGATAGCAAAACTTCTTTGGCTAACAACATCATGTTGTGGTTGTTGGCGGAAAATATAATACCAAACATTATCACCAAAAACAGAAGTTAACATTGGCGAGCCCATAATAAAGACAACCTGTTCTTTGCTTTGACCAACTTGTAATAGCTCAATAGCATCTGGTGTTACATAATTGCCTTGGTTGATATCTGGTCTATATACCCAACGTTCAACAACTGAACATCCCGTTAATAAAACACTTGCTACAATTGCAAAGGCGGTAAATTTACGAAACAGCATCTAACATTATCCATAAAAAAATTATATTTTATATTATCGCTGATATTTTATCTAAGTGCTAGCCAAATTGATAAATTCTTTCACAATTAGCTAATAAGCTAAGCTATCATCAAACCATCATGCGAATTATTGCTTGACTTTTGTCGTGGTATCAACCAACTTAATAGCGTCACAATAAACATTATTTTAAATAATAAAAGGTAAAAAATGAAATTAGAGACAACAGAGCAAAAAGCAAGTTATGCTATTGGATTACAAATTGGTCAACAATTAAAAGACTCAGGATTAAACAATTTAGAGCTTAATGCATTAAAACTTGCAATGGAAGATGTTTTAGCGGGTAACCCTCCTGCCCTGCCTTTACAAGAACTACATGATGCATTACGCCATATACATGAACAAGCAACAAAAGAAAAAGCCAAACAAGCCGAAAAAATTGCTCAAGCAGGTAAAGAGTTTCTTGCTAAAAACATTGAAAAAGATGGCATTAAATCAACTGAATCTGGTCTACAGTATGAAATCATTAAACAAGGCGACGGCGCTTTACCTAAAGCGACCGATCGCGTTCAAGTTCATTATACTGGGCAATTAATTGATGGCACGGTATTTGATAGCTCTGTAGAGCGTGGTCAACCTGCCGAGTTCCCAGTTAATGGTGTAATTAAAGGATGGGTAGAAGCGCTACAACTTATGCCTGAAGGGTCGAAATGGCGTTTATATATTCCTCAAGAATTAGCCTATGGTGCTCAAGGTGCTGGCGCATCAATTCCACCATACAGCGCATTAATTTTTGATGTTGAACTATTAAAAGTTTTATAAAAGTTATCTAAAAATTTTATAGATAGGTATGGACGCAATTTGGCGTCCATTTGTTTTAAACTATTATTTTGCGTGTTTTGCGACAAGCGGTAATTGTTTAGGAAGGAAATAAGCAGTCACAGCCGCCATCAACAATAAGATGCTAGCCGTACCAAAGGCAACTAAGTGGGTATGTAAATTATCATAAGCCCATCCACCAAGCCATGAGCCAATCATTGCGCCCACTTGATGAAAAAAATAGGTTAATCCAGAAAGTAATCCGACAAGCTTTACTCCATAAATATCAGCGGTAATTATGCCCGATAATGACAATGCACCCGCCCAAACCAGCCCTCCTACTGCTGCTATAGTAAAAAGCTGCCATTTGCTTGATGCTAAAACAAGAGCAATAAAACCTAATCCTCGGATTAAATAGACCATCATTAAAATATTTTTTCGTTGCACTATATCAGAAAGATACCCTAACACTAGAGTGCTAAAAATAGCGACTAAACCAATTAAACCAATAACGTTAGAACTGGTGATTGAATCAAAGCCGTGATCAACGAGCATTGGAACTCCATGTGTTCCTAATAAATTCATACTAAAACCACAGGTAAAAAGCCCAAAGCTTAGCTGCCAAAATGGACGTGTTTTTAATACGTCCATAAGTTTGATGCTATCATCTGTTTTTTGATTGATAACAGGATCTATATTCGGTGTTGCAATTTCAGATTGATTATCTTTCATAATAAAAAAGGCAATAGGCAATGCCATAATCATGAAGATCACCGCAAACGCAACTAGTGTGGTTTGCCAACCATAAATTGGAATGAAGAAAGCAAAAACAGGTAACATCACCGCCATGCCAGCCATACTGCCTGTTGATAGAATAAATAATGCTAACCCTCTTCGTTTGATAAACCAACGCGCCACAATAGGCGTAAAGCTGACAGAACCGACAAAAGAAGTACCAAAAGATAACGCAATACCAAAAGACAAGAAAAAGTTCCAATAATCATGAGAGTTCGCAGACCAAACCGTTGAGGCAATAATAATGATTGATCCTAATATGAGCACAAAGCGAGTGCCATATTTACTCTCTAAATATCCCGCTATTGGCGTGGCGATACCCGAAAAAAGCATACCAATAGCAATAATGCCAGAAAGTACGCTGCGACTAAAACCAAGATCGTTTGCAATAGGAAGAAAAAATACGCCCATGCTCATCCTTAATCCGCTAGAAAGCAACGTTAAAAGCGAGGCTGCAATAACAATATTCCAACCAAAATACCAAGGAGATCGCATCATAATTTTCACCTCTTTTTAAATAAAAAGCGCTCGAAATTTGTAGTATTTCAATTTGACATTATGTATAAGTTGCTTATTTTCCGCTATAATATTTATTTATCTATAGCCATAAAAAGTTAAGGAAAGTTATATGTCAACAAATATGATTCGTATCGCAATTGCGGGTGCCGGCGGAAAAATGGGACGACAGCTCATCCAAGCCGTTGCACAAATCGAAGGCGTGACTTTAGGTGCAGCATTTGAGCGCGAAGGCTCATCGTTGCTTGGTAGTGATGCAGGTGAACTGGCTGGAATCGGTATTTGTGGCATTAAAGTTACTGATAATTTACAACAAGCAAAAGATCAGTTTGATGTATTGATTGATTTCACCCGTCCAGAAGGTACGCTGACTCACTTAGCATTTTGTGTCGAAAATAAAAAAATGATGATTATTGGTACCACCGGTTTTGATGAGGCAGGTAAACAAGCGATTGCCGATGCAGCAAAAAAAATTGCTATTGTTTTTGCGGCAAACTTTAGTGTTGGCGTTAACCTAGTGCTAAAACTATTAGAAAAAGCAACCAAAATCATGGGTAATTATACTGATATTGAAATCATTGAAGCCCATCACCGCCATAAAGTCGATGCACCATCAGGCACCGCATTAGCCATGGGCGAAGCGATTGCCGATGCACTTAATTGCAATTTAAACGATCGTGCTGTTTATTGTCGTGAAGGTCATACTGGCGAAAGACCACAAGGCGCTATTGGATTTGCTACTATTCGAGCAGGTGATATTGTTGGCGAACATACCGCTATCTTTGCAGACATTGGCGAACGGGTTGAAATTAGCCATAAAGCGTCGAGTAGAATGACCTTTGCCAATGGTGCCGTGCGTGCAGCACTATGGCTTGCCACACAACCCGTTGGTTTATATGACATGCGTGATGTGTTAAATCTCAATAACCTATAGTCGTAAAATGTTAGATGAATATTGGATGCAACATGCATTAATGCTTGCTAAACATGCCGAATCTATAGGCGAAATACCTGTAGGTGCGGTAATTGTTAATGAACATAATCAAATTATGGGCGAAGGCTATAATCAACCCATAAGTAAACATAATCCTACGGCTCATGCTGAAATTATGGCTATCGAGCAAGCAGGAAAACTTTTAACTAACTACCGCCTGATCAATACAACTCTTTATGTCACGCTTGAGCCTTGTATTATGTGTGCTGGTGCCATTATTCATAGTCGTATTAAACGTGTTGTTTATGGTGCAAGCGATTACAAAACTGGCGCCGCAGGTTCTTTTATTGATATTCTTGCTTATCCAAGTATCAATCACTATGCTGAAGTTACTGGCGGAGTGCTGGCTAATGAATGTAGTACTATTTTAAGTGATTTTTTTAAAAAACGGCGTTTACAAAAAAAGAAAGTTAAAGAGAGTGGTCAGACGGTTTTAGGTAACTAAGCATTTCAGTATAAAATATTAAAATTCATTCTTATCTTAGTTTGATAAAAAGTAAGTTTGCTTATTCTTTTTATCAAGGAAAATTGCTAGAATCTAATTAAATTTTTTTGAAAATTAACTTGAGCATTATTAATGAAAAAACACGAATTAAGCATGATGATATCATCAGATGATATCCAAAAACGAGTAATTGAGTTAGGTCAACAAATCAGTAAAGATTATCAACATAGTCAAAATGAGCTAATCTTAGTTGGACTTTTACGTGGTTCATTTATCTTTATGGCAGATTTAAGCCGAGCCATTACCGTTGGACACGAAGTCGATTTTATGACAGCATCAAGTTATGGTAATGCGGTGGTAAGTAATCGGGACGTCAAAATATTAAAGGATTTAGATGAAGATATCCGTGATAAAGATGTGTTGGTTATCGAAGATATTATTGATACCGGTAATACGCTTAGTAAGGTGATGGCGATTTTAAAATTACGTCATCCTCGTAGCATTGAAATTTGCACGTTATTAGATAAACCGTCACGCCGTGAAGTAGCCGTACCCGTAAAATATATTGGATTTTCCATTCCTGATGAGTTTGTGGTTGGCTATGGTATCGATTATGCACAACATTACCGCCATTTGCCTTATATTGGACATATAAAATTACTTGAATCTTAACAAATATCGAGGTGTATGTGTCACGATTTTCTTGGTCATTAGGCTTGCTTTTAATCACGATAGTCGCATCAACTTATGCAGATATGAGGCTGTCAATTAGAGGATTATCAGCGGAGCTTGAAAAAAACGTTGATGCACGCCTTTCTTTGCTTACGCCAGATAAAATTAATAATAGCCCAACGTTTAAACGTTATTTTGAAAGTGAAACTCAAAAAGCACTTCGTGCTTTAGGTTATTATTCACCTACTTTTGAATATGATGATTCTGATCCTAAAACTTTAATTGTAAAAGTATCGCCTGGTGAACCAATTAGAATCAAGCAATTGAATATTAATCTTAATGGTGATGGTAAGCAGGATAAAGATTTTCAAGAATTACTTGTAAGTCAGTTACCCCAAATTGGTGATGTTTTAAATCATGGTGTTTATGAGAATTTTAAGAAGGGATTGCAAAATTTATCGTTAAAAAAAGGTTATTTTGACGCGGATATGCCCAAACATCAATTGGCGGTAGCTCAATTTGATCACCAAGCTTTTTGGAATATCGATTTTAATACGGGTAAACGCTATAAGTTTAGCGTAGTTAATTTCCCTAATGCAACAATTCGCCGAGATTATCTCCAAAATATTGTACCGTTTAAAGAAGGGGATGAATATTCTGCTGAAGATTTGTCACTATTAAATCGTCGCCTAAGTTCAACTAATTGGTTTAATTCAGTGGTGGTTACACCTGATTTTCCTCATCTTACCGCAGATAAAGCATTACCTATAGAAGTTGCGACAACACCTCGTAAAAAAAATGCTATGGATTTAGGTTTGGGTTTTTCTTCTGATAATGGTGTACATGGTAAAATTAGTTGGAATAAACCATGGATTAATCGCCGTGGGCAAAGTTTTCAAAGTAGCTTATCTCTCTCATCACCAGAACAAATTATCACGATGAGTTATAAAATACCATTGAAGAAATCACCTGTTGAACAATACTATACTATTCAAAGTGGTTATAAAAAAATCGATAATAATGATACCCATTCAAGATCTTATACTTTAGGCGTTGTTCGTAATTGGGATAACTTTGAAGGTTGGCAAACTGGGCTCGGTTTTAATTTGTTACGAGACAATTTTACACAGGGTGATGCCAGTTTCAAAACTTTTTTATATTATCCATCACTTAGTCTTTCGCGTATTTGTAGTGATGGTAATCTATTAACTATGTGGGGTGATTCTCAACGTTACTCTATTGAGGGGGCTACTAACAAATTGGGATCTGATATAAGCTTAGTGCGTTTTCAAACACAGCAAACCTGGATTCGCTCAATAAAACAATCACATCGATTTATAGCTAGGGCTAATTTTGGTATTATTCAAGCAAGTAATTTTGATCGAGTCCCACCGTCATTTAGATTTTTTGCTGGTGGTGATCGAAGTATTCGTGGATATAGTTACCAATCTATATCGCCTAAAGATAAAAAAGGCAAATTAAAAGGTGCATCAAAACTGATAACTGGTTCTATTGAATATCAACACAATGTAACTGATTCTTGGTGGGGAGCTGCATTTGTTGATACTGGTGAAGCTATAGATAAAGTTGATAAAAGTAAATTTTATACTGGTGCCGGATTAGGCGTTCGTTGGGCTTCGCCTGTTGGGCCAATCAAATTTGATTTAGCCACACCTCTTAACAACAAACATAAAGGCTCAATACATCTATATATCGGTTTGGGAAGCGAATTATAAAATGGCAAAAAGTCCAATAAGAGTAAAAAAAGCTGAAAAAATAAAGCGAATACGGAAATGGAAAAAACGTAGCATTGCTGTGTTATCTCTTTTTGCTTTTTTGATTACTTTTACTATTTTGATGATTTATACCAGTTTAGGTGTAAAGCTAACGACTTATTTACTTAGCAAATTCTTACCAGAACTGAAAATAGAAAAAGTAGAAGGTTCTTTTCATAACTTACATCTTGAAGGATTATCACTTGAATTGCCGGGCATCAATGTTCAGGTAAAAGATGCAAAATTTAAATTGGCTGGTTTATGTTTGCTCCAAACAAAACTTTGTGTCAAAGAGTTGGATGTTGATGGTGTGAATGTGACAGTCAATACTGATGAGTTTCAACACGAGACTGATGAGCTTCAACAGTTACCAGATGCACCAATTTCAGAAGAACGGTACACAATTAACACACCATTACCAATTGATTTTAAACAACTTCATATTGCTAATGCCATCGTAAAGGTTAATGATATGCAATTTGGTGTGTCAGACTTTACTAGTAAAGCTAGATGGGTTAATGGAAAGATTTATGTATATCCTTCTGTTGCTATGGATCTAAGCGCGATATTTGCAGATACTAATACCAGTCAATCAATTACAACGAATCGGCAGCCTTCTGCCGATCTAACTTTTAATCAAAAGATTAGCCAAATATTCAATCAACCTTTAATTAACTCATTACCACAAGTTAATATTCCACTAGACTTTGATGTTACCAGTTTGGCTGGAAATAACTGGTTACTGCATATTGGTGGGCAAGATTACCATTTTAATCAAGTCAATATCAAAACGAATATGATTAATAATCATATTATTATAAAACAGGTTGAAACGGATACTATAACACCTTATGTAAATGGCCATGCTTTCGTATCAGGGATGATAACATTAGGTGATGATTGGCCTATTTCTGCTTTAATAAAAGTTGATACAGAAAATAATCATCTTAACGCTCAGCTTTCTGGGAAATTATTAGGTCAACTATCCGCTTATACCAATGTTAACGGATTGAATCAAATGACGCTTAATGGACAGGTCAATTTTATTGAAAAATATTTACCATTGACAGTAAAGGTAAATGGTAAACATATCCAATGGCCAATAGAAGAAAAGCCACAATACCAGTTAGATAATTTTGATATCGCTTTTGAAGGGAATGTTGAAAACTACAATATGTTAGCCAAAGGTGCTATTAAGGGGCAAGGTTTACCTGATACCAGTTTAGACTTTGCAAGTAAAGGAACAAACCAATCGGCATCTATTGATCATGCTAACATTAAATTACCTCAAGGTGAGGTTAATATTTCAGGCCAGTTAAATTGGCAGAAAGATCTTAAATGGGATGCAAGTGTTAAACTTGATAATGTTGATCTGACTAAAACGTTGCCGAACTATCCTGTGCACTTAATGGGAAAATTAAAAACTACAGGAACAATTGCTGATAATTTATGGCAATTAAATATTCCTGATATACAATTAAAAGGCAATATTAAGCAAGCGAACTTTTCAGTAAATGGCAATATATTTGTCGATTCTAACCGAACGCTATCAGCTAATAATTTAGTTATGATTTGGGGTAAAAATCAAATAAAAATTAACGGCTCAACTAATAACGGAAATTTAGACACACAATTGAATTTAAATGCTTTGTCGTTATTTGCTGATGAGCTTAATGGTGGTGTAGTAGGAAATATTAAAATGACAGGAAATCGCTATTCACCTGTCATTAATACAAATTTAAACATTAACTCACTTAGCTATGCCAATCTTTCTCTAGCTAAAGCAAATCTTTCTGGCAAGATTCAATATACCAACCAATTTAGTGGGCAATTGAAATTGGTTGGTCAACACATTGATATTGCTAGTCTGAATATCAAAAAGGCTAATGTGGAGCTTTTGGGTAATGAGGTTCATCACACTTTAACCATCAACTTTGATGGAAGTCCTCTATCTATGGCAACATCGTTAACAGGAGTATTGGATAAAAATAATACAAAATGGACAGCTAATATATCAAATAGCTCGTTCGCGTTAGGTGACAATAATCATTGGCAACTAGTTAAACCGGTTACGCTTTTATACGATTTTACTAAAGGAACTCCAACCATTGGAGCTCATTGTTGGCGTAATCATAATTCAAGTGTTTGTTTAAATAATTCACTTTCTGTGTCGCCAAATAACCAAGCATCCATTATTTTAAAAGATATTGCTCTTGCTAAGTTACCAATTCCAAGTGATGGTGAAACTAAAATTGATGGCTTTATCAACGGTAAAGTAGATATTAAACTTAATGATACTGGCAAAATACCAAGCATAAAAGCAAACATAACAAGTAATAGAATTTATGTAAAGCAAATGGTTAATCATCAGGTTTTACCAATTCTTTTTGATGTACTCAATATTAATGCAGAGTTTAATGAGCGACAAGCTAAGTTAGATTGGCTTTTTAGCTTAAATAAATTAGGGAAAATAAATGGTGATTTATTAATTAATGATCCGACAAATAAAAAAGAGTTAAATGGCCAACTGAATATTGATAATTTGGCATTAGCGATTATTCATCCTTTATTAAGTAAAGATGAATATGCCAAAGGTGCCATCAATGGCAATGTCAAGTTTTCTGGTTCATTAATGGATCCTATCTTAAATGGGGGTATTTATTTAAGACACAGCGACATTAAATCTTACCAACTACCAATTGATATTAAATCCGCGATGGTCGATATTAAATTTAATGGCAAATCATCAACTTTAAAAGGTGCTTTGATTACTAAATCAGGGAATATCAACATCAATGGTCAAGCTAGCTGGAATAATGTTGAAAAATGGCAAGCTAATTTAAATGTAAATGGTGCTGCCATGGAGGTTACAGTGCCTCCGATGATTGTAATGTCAGTCATTCCAGATATTGAAATTGAAGCAACGCAAGATGAATTAACGGTGCTTGGTAAAGTTTCGATTCCAGAAGGAAAAATTACCGTTAATTCGCTCCCGCCATCAAGTATTGATGTGTCACCGGATGAAATAATGCTGGATAGAAATTATAAGCAAATTCAATCACAAAAATTTGGTATGAAAATTTATAGCCACCTTGAAATCAATATTGGTGATAAGGTTACGGTAGATGCATTTGGATTAAATGCATCATTAAAAGGGAAATTAATTGCAACTCAAACCAATAAAGGATTGGATTTACATGGTGAAATTTTAATTCCTAGTGGTCGATTCCACGCTTATGGTCAAGACTTAGTTATCAGAAAGGGTATTATTACTTTTTCTGGACCAACCGATCAGGCCATATTAGATATTGAAGCAATCAGAAATCCAGATTCAATGGATAATAGTCATATTACAGCAGGAATTCGTGTTAAAGGGACAACAGAAGATCCTAAAATCGATATTTTTTCTGATCCAGCCATGTCTCAGCAAGAAGCACTATCTTATTTAATTCGAGGCCAAGGACTTGATAGTTCCGACCAAAGCGATAATGATATGATGACAGCATTTTTAGTTGGTGTTGGCACAGCAAAAACAGGAAAATTTATTGGCGATATTGGTGATGCGTTTGGCATTAAAAACCTTTCTTTAGATACTCAAGGCGTGGGTAATAATTCAAAAGTCGTAGTAAGTGGTTATATTTTACCCAACTTACAATTAAAATATGGTGTAGGTATTTTCGACTCATTAGCAACTTTTACCTTGCGATATCGACTATTACCTAATTTATACGTTGAAGCTGCTTCAGGCATAGCTCAAACACTGGATCTTATTTATCAATTTGAGTTCAATTAATTTAAAACATTTGATTTAGTTTACCAATAGGTTGTGCTAGCAGAAAATTTGGTAAACTAATTCAAATTTTATGGCCGATAAGCATTTCCCGCTTTATCCCAAATCCTTTACGTTTTTTAACGGTAAAACCAGCATTGATTAAATTGCGTCGAACAAAACTTGCTGCTGTAAAAGTTGCAAACGAACCACCTTTATTCGTTAAGTTGTAACATTGCTTAAATAATGATGCCGACCACATATCTGGATTTTTTGCAGGCGAAAACCCATCGAAAAACCAAACATCAATTAAACTATTTTGTTGTACTAAAAAATCAGGAAAACGACTAATATCGTCATAACATACCAATAGATTGGTTTCACCTAAACTTAAGTTATCCGATTTCTTTAGATACTCTCGTAATTGTTGGGCAAGCAGGCTTAATGAATCATTACCATTGAGCACTTTGTTATGTACCTTCAGCATGTCTAATTCTGACAAAGGGTATTTTTCAACACTAAAAAAATTTAATTTTTTCAAATGACTATTTGGATTCTGTTTTCTAAATTGTTTAAACATTTGCCAAGCAATTAAAAAACTTAAACCTGATCCAAAACCTGTTTCGCTGATATTAAATGTTTGATGTTGATGTTGTAAAAAGCGGTCAAATAAAGTATTTCCTTCAATAAAAACATAACGAGTTTCATCTATTGCACCATTGGTATTAAAGTAGACATCATCAAAATAACGAGAAATAGGGTTTTGGTTATCGTCCCAAATAATTGTTGATTCGAGCATAAACATCCTTTAAAGCGATATTTAACAAACTGTATATTCATCTAGATTACGTATATAATACGCTAAGTTAACTTATGAGGTAAATTATGGTTTTTCTTTTTCGCTTAATCAGTGTGTTATTTATTGGTATTATAACTTGTGTGCTGGGCGTTATTTTTTGCTTATTCAATCCTCGGAACCCCAAAAATGTGGCTAGATTCGCACATTTTTTCAGCTTTTTCTTTAAACCAATATTCGGCGTAAAAGTTGATACTCGTAAATATCCTGAAATTGAAAATTTAGGTAGCTGTGTCTTTATCGCCAACCATCAAAACAATTATGATATGGTTGTTGCAGCAGATATTGTTCAACCTAAAACGGTTACGGTAGGCAAAAGAAGCCTTGCGTTTATACCGTTTTTTGGTCAGCTTTATTACCTTACTGGTAATATTTTGATTGACCGCAACAATAAATCAAAGGCTCGTGATACTATTAATTTAGTTGTTAAAGAAATAAAAAAACGAGGAATATCAATTTGGATGTTTCCAGAAGGTACGCGTAGTCGAGGACGAGGCTTATTGCCATTTAAAACCGGCGCATTTAAAGCAGCTATTGCTGCTGGTGTGCCAATTGTGCCCATTTGCGTGTCAGATTCCAATAATATAAAGCTAAACCGCCTTAATAATGGACATATGATTGTTGAAATGCTTCCGCCAATTGAAACCAAAGGTTTACAAAAAGAAGATGCAAGGGCTTTGATGGAACAATGCTACCAACAAATGTCAGAAAAAATTGCCCAAATTAATTTAGAAATAACAAAATTAAATAACCAATAACCACTATGATTAATAACGATCGTAATTTTGATGATATTAGCCATAAATTTGCTGAGAATATTTATGGAACGACTAAAGGTAGAATCCGAGAAGCTATTGTTTGGCAAGAACTAGAAAATATATTAGCCCATTATCCAACAAATAAATCGCTAAACATCCTAGATGCAGGTGGAGGTCAAGGGCAGATAGCTTGCCGACTTGCGAAATTAGGTCATAACATTACGGTTTGTGATATTTCTAAACAAATGCTTGAGCTAGCAAACAATCTTGCTCAGCAAGAAAAGATAACATTAAACTGTTTACACTGCTCAATTCAAGAACTTGATCAGTTTATCGATCAACCCTTTGATATAGTGATTTGCCATGCGGTTTTAGAATGGGTTGTTGAGCCAATTCAAATCATCCAATCGCTAAAAAAACATCTTAAGCAAGATGGTTACTTATCTTTAATGTTTTATAACTATCATGGACTATTATTTAAAACCGTATCTCTAGGTAATTTTGGATATACTCAATCAGGGCTTGCCAAACGCAAGAAGAAAACATTATCTCCCGATTATCCTCGCGATCCAAATCAGGTATATCAATGGTTAAATGAGCAATATTTTGAGATTATGAGTAAAACAGGAATCCGAGTTTTTCATGACTATTTAACTAATAAGTCAAAAGCGGAAAGTCATTTTGAGCAATTATTGCAAATCGAAAAACAGTACTGCCAAACTGAGCCATATATCAACCTAGCAAGGTATATTTTGGTTACTGCGAAATTAATAACTTCTACAAATTAATCATTTGATCAAATTTAGCAAAAAAAGCAAATAAATTAGATAAAATTTAAACTAAACTGTGTTATACAACTCATTATTTAGACTCAATGAAAGTTGCCTTCTTAACGTAGAGTTCTTAAAGAATGGTTCATCTATAGTGAAGAGCTAAATGTGGTATAAAATTAAATAAACTGAAAGGAAAATTATGCGCACTATTATTGTTACATTTTTAATGTTTCTGTTAGCTGCTTGTCACAATCTTACGGCTGAAGAGGCGTATAAACAAGGGCATTACCTAGAGAGTATTAGTTTGTTGGGCCAGAGTATTGAAGAAAAAGGTCCAGATAGACTTAAAGCGGAAGACATCCAAAGACTACAAAATATCGTTAAAAATGTGATGAAAAATTTGAAGAACAAATTTCACTATCTAGTAGCACGGACTATAACCAACGAATTTTAGCTTACCAGAATTTAAAGTCTATGAAATTGCTATTAAGCGATCGCTTTTATAGCCAATACATTGGTTTTTTTGATGGTAAATATGATATAGATGAATTAGAGCAAACTATTGCTAAAGAGTACTACAATTATGGCAATTCAATTAAAGGCACTAATGGCGAAAGCTATAGAAGAAGGGCTGAATTATATAAAAGAGGGTTGGATAACTATAACTACAAAAATATTGAAAAATTATATAAAAGCGCTAATCTCAAATATATGCAAATAGGCGCTAAAGAGTATTATGATCAAGGCAAAATACTCGCAAAGCAAGGTGACTATAAAGGAGCAGCTGAAGCATTTGAAAGTGCCTCGTCGGTAT
>JARWAU010000135.1:0-134784 GCA_029958995.1 Bombus sonorus | reverse complement strand
GTCTTCTGTCACTCATAGTGGTATTACTGCCACCATGACGCCAAATTCTAGTACAAGCGTGCGTGTTAAGTTAACGGGGCCTGTCGCCACTCCAGCGCAGAGGGATTCATCTTCTCCGGGAAATATACCCCGTCCATCTTTGCCAGCGACCTTCGAGTTAGTTGGTCGAGATAGTCGTGGTAATGCAGTTATCAAGTATGGATTTGAGTTAAAGCAGTGGTTCGTCAACAGGGGAGATTATAGAGAGAATTATGCTACTCAAAATTCATGGTGTTCTAGTATAGGTTACCATATGCCAAGGGTAAGGGATTTAACCAACGCGGTCCGAACAGATTCAGGTTCTCTAATATCAGGCGCCAGTCCATCAGCTTCTTGGAATTATTACATGCGTCATATTGATGCAGGCTTTTTTTCCGAGTGGGGCGACACGGGCTATTACCCCGGTGCCAGCTTTGGCGACAACGGCTACTGGACGAGCGCTGCCACGGGTAGCATCCAGTTCAATGTGCGCTCGGTCAATGGCTACATCTATAGCCTCCGCCCGAGCGGCAGCGATTACGCTGTTTGCGCCTCGACCCTTAGACCTTAGTCCTTATTTCTTATTCCTTATTCCTTATTCCTTGGGCCGCCGAGGCCAATATGGACTAATATCGCCGAGGTGATTAAAGAAAGGGTTGCATCGCAAGGGCACCCCCTCGCTCACAGCGTGGGCGAGCTAGCAAATCATGGCGCGATTTGGTGGCGTAAGCGACCAGCCCAACCGCTCAACCCAATATCCCTTTCCCCTACTCAAAAAAAGTTGAGGAAAGGGGGGGGGTGAAGCATTAATATCACCAAAAATCGTTGTGTTTGCATTATTTTTACTTATGGGATTTGCTAATTTCGAATTTTCTTTAATGTGCATATTGTTTAATATTTCGCTAGTATAGAATTCTTATTAACGATGGCATATCAATTCATTGTTTTTAATCAAAGATAATAATAAGTATTACTGAAGATTGCATAACACAAAAATAGTGCTATATTGCCCGAATATTTAATTATAAAAAAAGAATAAATATTCAATTATCCCGATGGTGAGCCAGACCGCAAAGGATATTGTGATATAAGCAGTGGGGGCTTAATTATGGTTTTCGATATTGATTTAATAAAAGCGATTTATCAACATTATCCACAAAAAATTGAACTTATCCGCCAAAAAATTGGCAGGCCATTAACGTTGACGGAAAAAATCCTTTATACACATCTTGCGCAAGGTGAGGAGCTTAAGGACTATAAAAGAGGGGAAGATTATGTTAATTTTTCCCCCGATCGTGTTGCGATGCAAGATGCAACAGCACAAATGGCGTTATTGCAGCTAATGAATTCGGGCCGTAAGCGTGTTGCGGTACCATCTACTGTGCATTGTGATCATCTTATCCAAGCCTATAAAAATGCCCATGACGATTTGATTGTTGCCGAAAGTAATAATCACGAAGTTTATCAATTTTTACGTGATGTTTCGAATAAATATGGCATTGGGTTTTGGAAGCCTGATGCTGGTATTATTCATCAAGTTGTACTTGAAAATTATGCTTTCCCCGGTGGTATGATGATTGGCACCGATTCCCATACCCCTAATGCTGGTGGTTTATCTATGATTGCCATCGGTGTTGGTGGTGCTGATGCGGTTGACGTTATGGCCGGTATGCCGTGGGAATTGAAAATGCCGAAAATCATTGGCGTAAAATTGATTGGAAAGCTGTCTGGCTGGGCGTCGCCAAAAGATGTTATTTTGAAATTAGCTGGCATTTTGACAGTAAAAGGCGGTACTAATTCAATCATTGAGTATTTTGGTGAAGGTGCGGCGTCTTTGTCTGCTACAGGGAAAGCAACGATTTGTAATATGGGGGCAGAAGTAGGCGCAACGACTTCGATCTTCCCATACAGTCAAAAATCGGCCGATTATCTTGCTATGACAGGGCGTCAAGATGTGGTTGATTTGGCCAATACGCTAACTGCGTGCTTCAATCCTGATCAAGCCGTTTTAGATCAGCCAGAAAGCTATTATGATCAAGTTATCGAAATTGATTTGTCGACGTTAGAGCCTTATGTGAATGGTCCTTTTACTCCTGATCTGGCTTATCCTATTTCACAGCTTGCTTCCGCTGTTAAAGAGCAAGGTTATCCTGATAATATGGAAGTTGGGCTGGTTGGGTCATGTACTAACTCTTCTTATGAGGATATGATGCGAGCCGCTTCGGTGATCGATAGTGCGAATAAGTTAGGATTAAATGTAAAGGCAAAATTAATCATCAATCCGGGATCAGAACAAGTTAAATATACATCTAAACGTGATGGCATTTTAAGCCGTTTTGAGCAAGCTGGTGCTGCGATTATGGCGAATGCGTGTGGCCCTTGTATTGGGCAATGGCGTCGCGATGATGTTGCCGATGAGCACAAAAATTCGATTGTGACGTCGTTTAATCGTAATTTTGCTAAACGTAATGATGGTAGTCCAAACACTTATGCGTTTGTCTGTTCGCCAGAAATTGTGGTGGCATTATCCATTGCTGGTAAGTTGAGCTTTAATCCGTTAACGGATACGTTAATTAACGATAAGGGCCAAGCCGTAAAACTGCCCGAGCCAATAGGCGATGAGTTGCCAAAACAAGGTTTTGCGGTGGATGATGCTGGCTACGTTGCACCGATTGCTGATGGTAGTTTAGTTGAGGTTCGTATTGATCCGCATTCCGATCGGTTGCAGCAGCTTTTACCTTTTTCACCTTGGGATGGTAAAGATATTATTTCACAACCTTTGTTGATTAAAGCAACGGGAAAATGTACAACCGATCATATTTCGATGGCTGGTAAGTGGTTAAAGTTTCGGGGTCATTTAGATAATATTTCAAATAATATGTTAATTGGTGCTGTTAATGCGTTTAATCATAAAACCAATTGTGTGTTAGATGCGCAAACGGGTGATTATGTTGAAGTGCCAGCATTGGCTCGTAAGTTGAAGGCGCAAGGCATTGGTTCGATAGTAGTTGCTGAGGAGAATTATGGTGAAGGTTCGTCCCGAGAACATGCCGCAATGGAGCCGCGTTTTTTAAATGTGAAAGCGATTGTGGTTAAGTCTTTTGCTCGCATTCATGAAACTAATCTGAAAAAACAGGGCATGTTGGCGTTGACGTTTGTGAACAAAGATGACTATGACAAAGTTCGTGAGGACGATCAAATTAGTATCACTGGCCTTGGCGATTTTTCACCGGGTAAAAATCTGACATTAACGCTTCATCATCGAGATGGTCGTTGTGATTCTTTTGCTGTGGCACATACTTATAATCATGCACAAATTGAATGGTTTAAAGCGGGTAGCGCGTTGAATAAGTTAAAAGAAGAATTTAAGTAAAAAATAAGAGGACGAGAGAATATGAATCAGCAAGTTTCAATTGAAAATGGACAACTTATTGTTCCGAATCATCCAACGATTCCTTTTATTGAAGGTGATGGCGTTGGTAAAGAGATTTGGTGTGCCGCCCAAGCTATTTTTGATAAAGCCGTTGAAAAAGCTTATCAAGGTAAGCGTCGTGTTCAATGGAAAGAAGTCCTTGCTGGTGAAAAGTCGTTTAATTTAAATGGTTCATGGTTGCCAGAAGAGACCATGAATGCCTTTAAGGATTATCTTGTCGGTATTAAAGGACCATTAATGACGCCGGTTGGCGGTGGGATTCGTTCGCTTAATGTTGCGTTGCGACAAGAGTTAGATCTTTATGTTTGTTTGCGGCCGGTACGTTGGTTTAAAGGTGTTGAGTCACCGATAAAACATCCCGAAAAAGTCAGTATGACGATTTTTCGTGAAAATACCGAAGATATTTATGCTGGCATTGAGTGGCAACAAGGCACGCCAGAAGCGGAAAAGTTCTATCATTTTTTATCCGAACAAATGAATGTGACCAAAGTCCGATTTCCTAATACGTCGGCTTTTGGCGTTAAACCTGTGTCGATTGAGGGTTCTGAGCGATTAATCCGCGCTGCAATTAATTATGCCTTACAACATAAATTACCATCGGTTACTTTGGTTCATAAAGGTAATATTATGAAATTTACGGAAGGTGGATTTAAGCAGTGGGGCTATGAACTTGCCGAGAGAGAATTTCCTGATGCTGTGTTCACGATGAATCAATATGCAAAAATTCAAAAGGCCGAAGGCAAAGCTGCCGCTGAACAAGCGTTACAAGCGGCTAAATCGGCGGCTAAATTAATTATTAAAGATGTTATTTGTGATGCGTTTTTACAAAATACGTTGTTGAAACCAGAGGATTATTCTGTTGTTGCGACATTAAATCTTAATGGTGATTATGTGTCCGACCAGCTTGCCGCAATGGTTGGTGGTATTGGGATTGCACCGGGTGCAAATATTAATTATTTGACTGGCCATGCTATCTTTGAAGCAACACATGGTACTGCCCCTGATATTGCAGGCCAAAATCAAGCTAATCCATCATCATTGTTATTGTCAGGTGTGATGATGTTTGAATATCTTGGTTGGCACGAGGTTGGGCAATTAATTACGCAAGCAATGGAAAACTTGTTTCAATCCGGTAAAGCAACCATTGATTTAGCGCGTTTTATGCAAAATGGGCAACCATTATCAACAACTGAATTTACTCAAGCCGTAATTGATAATTTATAATTCAAAGGGGATGGTTAATGAAAGAAAAGTTCTTGGTTTATAAATTATCAGAAACTATTAAAAATACGAGCAAAATTGAATCGCAGCTATTTGAGCAATTTAATGTGAAGCGTGGGTTACGTAATGCTGATCATACCGGTGTGTTAGTTGGTTTAACTAAAATTGGTGATGTTCTGGGCTATGAACGCTTGGAAGAAGACGGTTCATTAAAGCCAATCGCAGGTAAGTTGCTATATCGTGGTATCGATATTGAAGATTTAGTGCATAATGCTCAACAAGAGCGACGAACAGGATTTGAAGAAACCATTTACTTGTTATTGTCTGGTTACTTACCTGATAAAGAAGAATTGCGAGATTTTTCGCGTTTACTTTGTGAGTCAATGGCGCTAGAAAAGCAAACCAAGATTGCTATTATGGAGCTTGAAGGGCATGATGTAATGAATATTTTGGCGAGGACTGTGCTCGAAATGTACACCTATGATCCTCAACCTGATGATACTTCACACGATAATTTAATGCGTCAATCCATTGATTTGATCGCTAAATTCCCTGCGATTATTGCTTATGCCTATAATATGTTAAGTCATAGCGCTAAAGGTAAGTCCTTGCATATCCGTCATCCGCACGAGGATTTCTCAATTGCAGAAAATTTTCTCTATATGATGAAAGGATCAGGTCGATACACTGAGCTTGATGTAAGGGTGCTCGATTTGGCGATGATTATCCATGCTGAACATGGTGGTGGGAATAACTCGACTTTTACCGTACGAGTAACTAGCTCTACCGGTACGGATACTTATTCGTCGATTGCCGCAGGAATTGGTTCGTTAAAAGGCCCATTGCATGGTGGTGCAAATTTACAAGTCGGGAAAATGCTTAAACATCTTGCTGAAGAGATTAAGGATTGGACTGATGCAAATGAAATTGATGCCTATTTACAACGGATTTTAAATAAAGAAGTGTTTGATAAAAAAGGCTTAATTTATGGTATTGGCCATGCTGTTTATACCGTGTCAGATCCAAGAGCGATGCTACTAAAAGAGATGGCGCATAAACTTGCTCAAGAAAAAGGGCGTGAAAAAGAGTATAACTTCTTAAATTTGCTTGAACAGCGCGCGATTCATGCCGTTGTCAATCGTAAAAATGCGAGAACGAAAAAGCAAGTTTGTGCTAATGTCGATTTTTATTCAGGTTTTGTTTATGACATGATTGGTTTACCTCGAGAAGTTTATACGCCATTATTTGCGATGTCGCGAATTGTTGGTTGGTGTGCTCATCGTATTGAGGAACTTAATTTTGATGATCGTCGAATTATACGTCCTGCTTATAAAAATGTTGGTGAACTTATGCCATTTATCCCTTTAGATGATCGTTAGTCTATTTGCCGTCAGGATTATTCTGACGGTATATCAAGATTGTTATTTATTAAAAAATCATGGTGATTTAGAACAATAGTTTGTAGACTATGCTCCATTAACCTTTTTAGCTGTGTACTTTGTACATCAATCGTATATGAATCTTTTAAAATCTTTAGCTACAGTAAGTTCAATGACAATGGTTTCACGCGTTTTAGGCTTTGTTCGTGATGCTATTATTGCTCGTTTTTTTGGTGCAGGTATGGCGACTGATGCGTTTTTTGTTGCCTTTAAGTTGCCTAATTTACTTCGCCGTGTTTTTGCTGAAGGTGCTTTTTCTCAAGCTTTTGTGCCAATTCTTGCTGAATATAAAAATCAGCAGGGTAGTGAAGCTTCGCGTACTTTTGTTGCTTATGTTGCCGGCCTATTAACTCTAGTATTAGCTATCGTCACTTTAATTGGTGTTGTAACAGCACCATTTATTATTATGATAACGGCACCGGGTTTTATGCAAGAGTCAACCGATAAATTTGAGCTTGCAACCGTGATGCTGCGCATAACCTTTCCTTATATCTTTTTTATCTCACTTGCATCATTAGTGGGTGCAGTCCTTAATACTTGGAATCGTTTTTCTGTACCGGCTTTCGTGCCAACGCTCCTGAATATTAGCATGATCGCGTTCACCTTATTTTTAACTCCGTATTTTAATCCACCAGTACTTGCCTTAGCAGTTTCTGTTATTGTCGGTGGATTTTACAGTTACTTTATCAACTGCCTTATTTAAAAAAAATTGGTATGCTGGTTTTGCCACGTATTAATTTTAAAGATAGTGGTATTTGGCGAGTGCTAAAGCAGATGGGACCAGCTATTTTGGGGGTTTCTGTTGGGCAAATATCCTTAATTATTAATACGATATTTGCATCTTTTTTAATTTCTGGCTCAGTTTCTTGGATGTATTATGCTGATAGACTAATGGAGTTCCCTGCGGGTGTGCTTGGTGTCGCATTAGGTACAATTTTATTGCCATCATTAGCTAAAAGTTTTGCTAAAGGTGATCATAAGCAATATTCTGAGTTGTTGGATTGGGGGCTTCGCCTCTGCTTTTTATTAGCTTTGCCAAGTACTGTGGCTCTGGGTGTTATTTCTAGACCATTAATATCAACCCTTTTTGAGTATGGTCAATTTACCCTAAACGATACTTTGATGACCCAACGAGCATTAGTTGCTTATTCTATTGGGTTGCTTGGGCTTATTTTAATCAAAGTGTTAGCACCAGCATTTTATTCCAGACAAGATATTAAAACGCCAGTTAAAATTGCAATAATTACCCTTATTTTAACTCAATTAATGAATTTGGCTTTTATAGGCCCATTACAACATGCTGGCCTTTCACTATCAATCGGGCTTGCTGCATGTTTTAATGCAGGCCTATTATTTTGGCAACTTCGTAAAAAGAAACTTTATCAACCACAACCAGGCTGGTATTCATTTTTAGTTAAGGTCATTATTGCTGTTTTATTTATGTCAGCCGTATTGTTGTTTGGCGCGCAGTTATTGCCAGATTGGTCTACCGGTTCAATGTTAGCACGAATTGGGCGTTTATTCTTGTTGGTTATTATTGGTATTGGCATCTATTTTGGCATGCTAGTTTTGATGGGCTTTAAAATAAAGCATTTTATTAAGAGAATTGAATAAACTATTTTTGTGCTTAATCTATCAAGATGACCCCAAAAAATGGTTCTATCAATAAGTTATTATATTATGGATAATTGGTTGTGTAATTTATTTAAAACGGATGGTTTTCTTGATTAAAAGCATTTTATTATAAAACATCCAACAATTATTGAAATATTACTTGCTTGTTGGCTTGTCTTTCGCTAATATTTTGCACCAGTAAATTTTGTTCTATAACATAAAAAATTGACAGGTTGAAATGTACGAACTTTTAATTATAGGTTATTTAATTATCGCACTTGTGATAATTGTTTTAGTACTAATGCAAAACGGTAAAGGTGCTGATATGGGGTCATCTTTTGGCGCAGGTGCATCTGCGACGTTATTTGGCTCGTCAGGTAGTGGGAACTTCCTTACACGCACAACAACAATTTTAGGCGTATTATTTTTTGTGTTGAGTCTTATTTTATGTAATATTGGCAGCTCAAAAGCATCTAAAGAGTTTGTCGGTACTGGTAACGCTACAACAACACAACAAGGCACAGAAAACGCTAACCATAATAGTGAAGTTATTCTAGGTACTGATCCTGTTATTCAACCGCAGAATATCAACCCTACATTAGATATTCCAGAATAAAAAAACGGCGCCGTGGTGGTGAAATTGGTAGACACGCTATCTTGAGGGGGTAGTGCTCTAAGAGCATGCGGGTTCAAGTCCCGCCCACGGCACCAAATCAATAAACAGCAACATTCTTTTAAACCCTGCAAAGCACATCAAACCCAGTAATAACAAGCCTTAAAGTCTATTTTATTGCCCATTAAGTATCAGTAAGGTACATTTACAACCAAAAATAATGGGGGTATATTTGGGGGTATAATTAAATACCCTATTATTGCGTACCCCCAAAGGTGAAAAATGGCTGTAAAAACTACGCCCTTAACTGACACACAAATAAAAGCATTAAAAGCCACTAGTAAGGATAAAAAGTATTTTGATGGTGGAGGTCTTTTTTTGTTAGTTAAACCGACAGGGGTTAAATTATGGCGATTTAAATATAAAAAGCCAATATCACATAAAGAGACATTATTATCTTTCGGTAAATACCCAGAAACATCGCTACAACAAGCGCGAAAACAACGAGATGAAGCGCGAGAATTAATAAAGCAAGGGATAGATCCACAACATCACAAAGCGGAACAAGAACAACGTAAGCAAGAAGCTTGTAATAATACCTTTTACGCTATGGCTGAGAAATGGTTCAAATTCAAAACAGAACAAGGTTTAGAAGAACAAACGCTCAAAAAGGCTTGGCGTTCATTAGAAAATCATGTTTTCCCTTATATAAAAGATATTCCAATAAACCAAGTAACAGCTATCAAAGCGATTAACGCATTACAACCATTAAATAACAATAATAAATACGAAACAGTAAAAAGAGTTTGCCGGCGAATTAATGAAATAATGTATTATGCTGTCAATATGGGAATTATCGATAATAACCCTCTAGCCAAAATCACCGACGTATTTAATAGCCCGAAAGTAAAAAATCAGCCAACTATTCCCCCTACTGAGTTACCGCAGTTCATGCAAGCTTTAGCTATGGCAAAGATTGAATTACAAACTAGATGCGTGATTGAATGGCAGTTATTAACATTAACGCGACCAAGTGAAGCCGTAGGGGCTAAGTGGGAAGAAATTAATCTAGATAAAAAATTATGGAGTATTCCTGCCGAACGCATGAAAATGGATAGACCACACAATATACCCTTATCACCGCAAGCAATAAAAATACTTGAGATAATGAAATCTATTAATCATAAAAGTGAGTTTGTTTTCCCAACAGCAAGACCGCCTTATACAAGCCAATGAGTAGCCAAACCGCTAACATGGCAATAAAGCGCATGGGATACAAAGATAAGTTAGTTGCGCATGGATTAAGAGCTTTAGCTAGTACCGCTTTAAACGAACAAGGCTTTAATTATGATGTCATTGAAAGCGCGTTATCGCATGTAGATAAAAACGCAGTAAGGCGAGCCTACAACAAAGCAGAATATGAACATCAAAAGCGTATTATGCTTGACTGGTGGGGTGACTTTGTCGAGCAAGCAAGCCAAGGAAATGTCTCACTATCAGGTAACCGCAATTTAAAGCTAGTTAATCATTAACCATATCGCGCTATTCATACCGTGCCCCATATTTGGGTTACGATAAAACCGTAACTCAAATTTGAGTTACTCACTTCAATAACTTCATATTAAACCACTCCTCAAAATTGAGGAGTCTTTTTCAAATGTCACCCTTTACTTATATTAGTCATTAGGCTGTTTTTATATCTACCCCCCATAATTTAAAACTTTTAATATAAAGTGTTCACCACTATTCACCAACCTAATATTAATTTATATATATCAATACATTATATACTTATTATATATATTTTTTGGTGTTCACTAGTATTCACTAGTGTTCACTACTATACACATTATTAAAACAATCCTGATCCTATAATTAACCAATTGAAATATAAATATATTTATATAAACCCATTTATCCATGAAAATAAAATCATTATTAATCATGGCGTTAATTTATGGTGATTTTTAGGTTGATCCAGAGCGGAATTAAAAGCCTAAATGCTTTATGGTGATTTCCACCATGCAGGTATTAAATTTGCAATCAGCTAAAAAGCCAGCAGGTTTATTACATTGGCTCGAGCTATTCATGGCTACCAATTTAGTAATAGCAGTCAAAAAAATTATTTCAATTCGCGGTTTTGCATAAAAAGTAGGGTGGGCGGTTTTAGGCGTGTAGAGTTATAGAAATTTGCTACCCCCTCCTATTGGCTGGGCTAATTTTGGACACGTTAAAAAGCAATCTAATAATTTGCCTTATTAGGTTATAATAGCTTTATTATTAGTAAGTTAGATGGCAATATGGTAGGAAGAAAATCAAAATTAAAGGACATGTTAGAGCTAGGGAAAGAGTATTTGCATAAGCAGGGTTATATCAATAATGGCGAAGTGATCCCCTCTGTGGCTGGACTGGCTTTATATGCTAACTGTTCAAGGTCAAGTTTATATAATTATGCAAGTTCAAGCGAAGAATTTAAGAACATGTTAGAACTTATCAAGGCACGCCAAGAAGTGGAATTAATTAATAAAGGCTTAAAAGGCGAATTTAACGCGAGTATTGCCAAATTGATGCTTGCTAATCATGGTTATTCTGAAAAGCAGATATTAGATCATCAATCTATGGGTAGTGGTATTACAGCCAAATCCCAACCAATGCGTATTGAGCTAGTAGCACCATAATCTAATAGATAATCACTAGTACTTATAAAAAGGTATCCAAGCAAGTATCCAGCGAAAAGGCACCTAATAAGTGGATACCAATTTAATCATAAAAGCCAGTTAACAAGTTAGCGCACGCCAAGAGCGTACTTAATAGATACGTACTAACCATAGTTATATATCTTTGGTTTAACTAATGTGAAATCTGATGAACTGGTACGCACAAAGGTACGCACCAAAAATATATTTAACAAATAGCAACTATATAGAAGATCATGCCGAAATAATTACCACAGCTCGCTTCCATAAAAAAGTGGAGGCAGCTATCTGTATTATGAAGATAACTATAATTGTAGTATCTTATATGGGGTTGAATTTAAAAATCCCGATAAAGGCTTATTATTTTGCTGATAAACGTGCTTTATGTTTTGAAGCAGCGCGACGGCTTAAATATTTATTACTGTTTTTTGCAAATGCTCTCATTTCTTTATCTTCAAGTGTTATTTTAATTCTGTAATTCTAACATAATTAAGTTGTGTTCATATATATTCAGTTATATACTTTTAAACACAGGGAATTATTAGAACCTGTATATCTATTAAATGGTTGCCGTCAATTTATTTAAATGTGATTTTTATTTTAACGAGATAATGAATGCAAAATATCCAAGTAAATAGATATCCTGCATTAAATAAAATTTTGTGGGACTATCAAGGAAAGACAATTCCAGAAGACGAAGCTTTCAAAATTTATGAAAGAAGATGGTGCTTTATTAAAGATGTAAAGCTTGCTGCCAATGAAAAAAAATTAATCCATAAACTTATTAAAGAGTACGGAAATGGTTATTTCCTACCTGCGTGCGTCTAATTTATGTCATATAAGTTAACTCATCACCAAATAATAGCGCATTTATTAAATAATTTTAATGTCGATTTTTTAGTAGATAACAATATTTATTTTGGCGGTGGAACTCGAATAGCATTAGAATTAAATGAGTTTAGGGAATCAATTGATATAGATTTATTGTGCCCTACTATTGAATCCTATAGAGCAGTAAGAAATACGGTAACCTCGGATAGTTTAGGACTCTTGGTTACAAGAGAATTTCAATATATTAGAGAGATATCTTTTGACCGTTACGCTGTACGTGCATTTATTAAAGAAAATCCAAAACCCATAAAACTTGAAATTGTTAGCTTTGAAAAATATCAGTTAACAGGAAAACAAGATAAATTATTTCCTATACCATATTTAGATAAAGAAAGCTGTTTCTACACTAAGCTTTTAGCTAACGCCGACAGAGCCACACAACCACCATATAAAGATATCATTGATATTTTATTCATGCTCCATTGTTGGGGAAATATACCTCAATCTGCCTTATTAAATGCAAAGATGATTTATGGTAATAGCATTATAAATGGGTTAAAGATAGCGGCTAATGATATAGAAAAAAATAAAGAAAAATATTCAACAAATTGTATTAATTTAGGTATATCTGAACAAAATACAAATATCATACTAAATGAAAGCTTGAATAAGCTTTTATCCTATTTAGAAAACCAAAAGTAATACCCCTATTTTATGTATAAAAACACAGTACTATAATGTACCTAACTGTATATTACTGTACCTTATCTTTATTTTTTGAGATAATGTTAATTAATAATTATAGATAATTTTGTTTTTTAAGTTTATTAACTTATTAATTTAATTTTTAATTTAAAAAAATTTTTTAGATAACTAAACAATAACATTTGAGATAATTGGAGATTTAATGGGGTTGTTACCAAAATTTAATCATTTTAATTTAGAATTGCTAAATCCATCCTTTGATTCTGATTTAGTTGATGTTTTAACTGAATTAGAGTTATTACGACATTCTAAATTTGAAACCGAAGTTAATCCTCTAATTTTCAAACAAATTAAAAATATATTTCATAAGTTAGAAAGTTTAGGTTCTGCAAGAATTGAAGGAAATCATACCACATTAGATGATTATGTAGATAGTAAGTTAACTGAAAACACTCAAACTGAACAATTAAAAGAAATTGACAATATTGAAAACGCACTTAAATTTATTGATGATCATTTCCATGCTGGTGAACATATAACAGAACACTTTATTAAAGAAATTCATCAATTAACAGTACATAATCTAAAGTTTGAAGGAGATAAAACACCAGGTGCTTACAGGCAGCAGCCTATTAGAATAAGTGGTTCAAGCCATCTACCTCCCGATCATATACATATACCAACTTATATGAACGAGCTTATTACTTTTATCAATCAAGTCGATAAACCTAAATATGATTTGATGAAAATTGCTTTGGCACATCATCGTTTTGGTTGGATTCATCCTTTTTCAAATGGCAACGGAAGAACTGTAAGGCTTATAACCTATGCTCTACTTGTTAAATACGGTTTTAATGTAAAAGTAAGCGGACGAGTGTTAAATCCTACAGCCGTATTTTGTAATGATAGAGAATCTTACTATTCTATGCTGTCAGAAGCTGATAAAGGAACCTCTGAAGCACTAGAAAAATGGTGTTTTTATGTTCTTTCAGGAATCTTAACTGAATTAAATAAACTGGACAAATTAAGTAATCGAGACTATCTCAGAAAAGAAATACTCAAGCCTGCGTTAGATTATGTAAGCAAAATGGGGTTAATTGAATCAGATATCCAAATGAAAATATTATTACATGTTATAGATCAAGAAACGACCAAAACTGGGGATATAAAAACAATATTTCCTAACATGAAATCATCACAAATAACCTACCAGATTGGTAAATTAGTTGATAGTAAATTACTAAAACCAATAGAGGATGGAGCAAGAACCTACACTTTAAGGATAACTGATTCAGCATTATTCAAAGGTGTTATTTTATCATTACGAGATGCTGAATTAATTAAAGATTTTAACTAACAATATTATTTGCGTCTAGGCTGATCCCCGAACATTCGCAACCCTAGCGAACTGGCGTAAATATCTATTAGGGGCGTGAGGGGCGTATGGTAGATGCTATCAAAGAGTTAGAAGAAGCGAAAAGAAAACTTATAAGTGTTGAAGACACTTTATTATTAATCTCTAAAAAATTTAACATTGACAGGATTACTGCTGCTGAATATTTATTAATAAAACTTTCAGAAAATTTTGATTTTAATAATTGGCATGAAAACCCTCCTTGCTTTGGTAAACGTTTAGGAATTGCTACATTTACTTATGTGAAAGACGATATATTCATCGATGTTATGCTTAAACGTATTATTGAAAATGATAGTAGAGCGTTTGAAAAAGAAGTGGATTCACCTATTGATTGGGATTCAGAAATACCATTTTAGAAAGGATTAGATAATGGCAATTGAAAAAAAATTAAATGATGATTATCGGAATTATTGCTTTAATTGTAATGAATTAGAAATTTTATTAGGGTTCAATTTAGATGTTAATGAGCTACCAAATCTTAAAAATAAAATAGATCTTGTTAATAACTTACCAAAAGAACTAAAACCATTTTTATCAAGAAAAACAATTCAATTAAAAGAAGCTGCTAATATTATGGCGGGCTATGATCCTTTCCACTTTTCAAATAGATCTCAATATTGTGATGGTGTGAAAGGTTACAAAGCATCTCTATGGGACGCAGTGGATAATAACATACTTCATGGTAAAAATATTGTAACTATCGAGGATTTTGGGCAAGAATGGCGCGATGATATTACTTTAAATAAAAATGAAGTTACAAAATGGGCTAATAAATATAATTTTAGATGGCCGCTACCTATTGACGAAGATGTCGAAGAATTGAATCAAAACAATAACGAGCTTGAGCAGCGAATAAAGCAGCTTGAAGAGGAATTAAATAAACAAAGAATAATTAATTCTAATTTAGAAGCTATTAAATCAAATGAACAAGTTTCAGTAAATAATAACCAAGATTTAATAGAAGAAATCAATCAACTTAAACTTGATAATCAAAAGCTAACTGAACAGCTAAATGAAGCCAAACAAGAAATTGAGGACTTAACAACTTTTATTCAATCTAATAATATTACTGATGAATTAACCGAAGAGCATTTAAGATCAAGAGAACGTAATAATTACTATTCACTAATTGGCGGACTACTATACTTGTTATTAACAAATTCAAGTAAAAATTTAAATCAAAATGCGATTATATTATCACTGCAAGAAGCGTTTAAAGGAGAGCCTTTTTCTGATAGAAGTCTACAAGATAAATTTGCCAATGCAAAACGGCAATTAATAGCCAATCACCCTAATATTAAATTCGATTAACTAAGTTTACCGCAACTAAGGAACATTGACCGCAATTACGGTATAAAATTTATATTAATACCGTAGTTACGGTGATTACACCTATTAACAATTATATTCTGTCCCTGTCTTTTAGATACAGGAGAATATAACTAATGACAAACCAAATCCTTTCCAAACAAGAAGTAAAAACCTTACTACATTTCAAATCTGACACTAGCCTTTACACGCTAGAGAAGAAAGATAAAACTTTTCCGCAAAAAATTAGAATCGGTTTACGCCGTGTTGGCTATCGAGCTGATGAGATTTACTCTTGGCTTGAGTCTCGCAGAGTAGAGCGTCGCGAGGTAGCATAATGGTGATAAAGCAAAACCCTCTATATCGTGAAATCATCGAGGGCTTGAATTGGTGCTTTGACAACGCCAATCATAGCCAATCTAATTATAAAAAGCTACCTAAAAAGCCGAGAGCTTACCTATTAATTGCGTGTACTGGTGACAATGGTATTACAGAAAATGAGATATTGCGCACCTGTAGGCTTTCTAGCGGTAGAAATTACTGTTCAGAACTAGAAAGAAAGTTAGGCATCACATTAAAGCGCATGGATGAACCTAATACCGACGGAATAGGCTCACATTATCGCTATTACCTAGCCAATAGGGAAGATGCTCAAAAGGTAGTTAATCTGATTCTTAGTTATGAAAATAGCTTATTAACTGATTCAGATATCAGCCAAATTTTAGCACTTTATCCAAGCAAAGCAGCTTAATTAATTGATTTTATAGCAAAGCTCATTTTTGAGCCGACGGTATTCCTTTGCCTAAATTTAGCTAAAAGAGGGATTTTTTGACACGTTAGGAGTGGTAATAATGACAGATTTAATTACAAAAAATGACATTGAATTAATTGAACATAAAGAACCAAGAATAGATAGCCGATTGGTTGCTAAAGAAATGGGAATTAGACATAAAAATCTATATGCGCTAATTACTAAACATAAAAAAGCATTAAGAGAGTTTGGCTCGCTTCCGTTTGAAACAGAAACGAAGAAAAGAACCAAAGGAGGAACATATCTTAAATTTGTTCTACTTAATGAAAACCAATTTGATTTAATCAGTCGCTTGGTACGAGGTAAAAATTATGAGCAGATTATTGACTTTAAAGTACGAGTAACTAAAGCATTTGCAGCTAGTCGTAAGCGTGAAGCCGTAAAACGTGAATCATTAGCCTATTACCATGAAAGTAGAAATTCATTATCAACAATGCAAGGCGTTAAAGATTACCATTATATCAATCTAGCCAGAACAGAGAATAAATTTATTGGTTTATGCTCAGGGGAACGAAAAAAAGCAGATGAACAACAACTAGGCGCATTGATCATCATTCAAAAGATTGAAGCCGCGGTATTTTCTGAAATTAATTCACCAACTGAAGCCGTTAGAGAAGTTGGAAGACGTATTAACGCATTAGCTGACTTGATTAGCTCAAATCAAAAGATAGGGGCTTAATCATGATCACTTTAAACCCATTTAACGCCCTAGCAATAGGGCAGTATACCCAAGCCCTAAATAATCGCTTAAATTGCCATTACAGCAAGATTAACGCCATCCAAAAGGTAAAATCATTCTTCTTGGTTGGCAATGAAGATTTAATTGATATCAATACGCGCGTGTGCACATGCATAAAAACTCATTGCATGGGGTTGAATTTAAAAAGTGGATTTTGTCAGTCCATAAAGAGGAAAAAGGGAAAGCAAATACCACCAATCAGTGGTATTAAGTTAAAAGATTATTTCTTATTTGACTTAGCCAGTTTTTCGCGACAAGCATCCTTAACCCATGAGCTAAAGTTACCTTTGCCTGCAACTAAATCAATCTGTGCCAGTAAATCATCTTCAAAGCGAATATGTTTAGTTGTGCTATTAGAACGCTCAAAAGATTTTTTATCTTTTTTATCTTGCATTGGTAGTTACCGTTATGATAAATTAAATTTGAAAGGTAGTTACCATTATATTTGTAATTATCTTAAAAAAGCAATGCCCCGAAGTGCGGGAACACTATCGAGGCATCTAACCACAAACATTAAACGGAGTAATGCTATGGCTAATAGTAATGATACCCTACGCCCTAAAAATGGGCAACCTGACCTATCTAATTTAATTTCTGTTTTAAATCTCTATCAAGCAGATATTAAATCAAGTAAAAAACACTTGCACAATCTCAATCATTCGGGCTATATTGATAACGCCTTAGCAAAATCTAAGGTCAGGATTGGAACCCTGAACAGTTACTTGGCGACACATGACGCCCAAAGCGTCTTTTTTTGTGTCAATGCTTGCGCACACCTATTTATCAATATTTCTTCTATGGTGGCGTTAGTGGGGCATCCGAAAGGATGGCTGGGTCACCAAGTAACCAGTAGTTCCAACCCTGCTAACGTCACCGCCAACGAGATTGGAACCTCTAGCGGTGATTATGTAAATCATTACTTGGAGGCTGTCACTATGACTACTATCCCTATCCGTGTTATATCCAATCAAAAGCTATTTAAATTCTACGACTTATCAACCGCTCAAGTAGTTCAAACTACAGCAACAACAGAACAACAAGCACGCAAGAGCCTAGGCAAACCCTCACTTATCTTTATTGCCAGAATTCGCTTATATCCAGTCATTGAACAAGTCCAAAAATTTGGAGGTTATCACTATGAGTAATGATAATTTTCAGACAATAAATAATATCGAAGCAAAACTAATGCAAGCTCAAAGTATGGTTAAGATAATTTTAGATAACCATAATTATCAAAGTGCTGGTTTTGATAAGCCTTTTATTGAGCATTGCGATACAGGTAATTTACTTTGGGCTATAGGTGACTTAATTGAAGATGCCTTTCACCAACTAGGGAAAATCAATATTAATAAGGATAAAAACAATGGCTAATATCTTACTGGACGCAATAAATACTATCAATACAAAATTAGGACAAGCTAACGCTATCACCACGCTTTTAATGGCTGATTGTGATTCAAACGCGCCAATTAACGAAGAATTACGTTCCTATGCCCTTGATGCTGTATCAGACTTAATTAACGATTCTAAAAAGCTGTTTAGAAGCGAAGCCGCGCAAGGAGGCAAAGAATGAAAGAGTTTGATTTTGTCCATAACGATGACGGCACTATTACCGCATTAAGGCTCAAAAATAACCGATATATAGCGCTGATTTCTTTTGGCAAAGCTGAAATTCCTAACTTACTTGCCGATGTCACTAAGCGGCTTCCACCCGAAGTTAGGCGATACATGACACAAATTAAGGGGATAAATCATGAATAATCAGCAAGAAGTAACAGCAATTCATCATAGTATCGTTGATTCTACCATGGCGATAATAGCAGGTTTATTTTTAATTGAGCAGATTAATAAAAGTGGCACCAAGGTATTTATTCATGACGGTATCAAAATTGATATTGATAAAGATTTAATTGTGTTAGGGCTAAAAATGAATCTTAAAGATAGCTTAATTGAAGACTTTGGCGAAAGTGATGGCTTAAATCGCACCTATGGGCTATTAAAAGAGATGTACAGCGAAAGCAATGATAAACCTATGGCACTAACACAATTAGGACAAGAAATGCTTGCATCGTTATTTATTGATTTAGCCGAAGATATTAAAGCTGAATCTAGCTCGACAATTCATTAAGGGGATGTGATGAAAATCAATGAAATTACAACCCAAGCTATAGGTAAATGGGATTATATCTTTCAATCATTAGGTATTGAAGTGGGTAATGGCAAGCATTGCCCTTGCCCTGTCTGTGGCGGTAAGGATAGATTTAGATTTGATAACCAAAATGGTAGAGGTACTTACATCTGTAACCAGTGCGGTAGTGGTGACGGCTTAGAGCTTGTCAAAAATTATTGTCACTGTGACGCTAAAGAAGCATCGAGTAGAGTAGTGGAGTGTTTAAATCTGTCTAATCAGAATAACAAAATACGGGAAAATCTCTTATTTAGGAAAATAGATTCCGAACAATTGCATAACGATAACATACCAGATAATCCCGTATGTAAAAAGGTCGAGTATTTGCTATCTAAAGCAACATTAGGGCAATCGGAATACCTGACCAAGAAAGGATTAACCTTTGACTTACCCTTGTTAGATAACGGGCGTATTTTTGTGCCTATGCTAAATCTTCATAATGAATACACAGGTGGTCAATTTATTGAAGTAGATGGTCGTAAGCACTTAATGAAAGGTTCCAATAAAAAAGGGGCATTCACCTTGGTCAGCTCAAAAATGAGCACACCTGCCGAGGTGTACGCAAATTTGCTCACACATAATGAAATTATTATCTGCGAGGGATTAGCCACAGGGATATCGATAGCGGAATTCCGCCAACAGTCTATTGTTATATCCGCTATTGACGCAGGTAATCTTATTCATGTAGCTAAAGACATTTGTGAGTTAAACCCTACCGCTAAAATCATTATTGCAGGTGATAACGATATTGGTCAAAGCCCTAATACGGGCTTAGCTAAAGCAATAGAGGCAGCTCAAGCGGTAAATGGTTATTACTCCGTTCCTGATACAGATTATAAATGTGATTGGGATGATTATAGGCAACAATTTGGAAGCGATAACGCTTTGGCTCATTTTAATAAAAAACTCATAAAACCAGAGTTATCCACCATGACAAAACATAACATGCAAAACGAGTTATCAAGCATGAACCTATCGCAAATGGCATCAAGTCAACGCGCCGAACTGCTTAATCAATATTATGATAATAACCTTGCGATTAATCTTACTACCGATGAAATCTATCACTATCAAGATAACGCATGGCAACCTATAAGCGATAAACTATTAATGCGAACACTAGCCGATTTATTCACTCAATCAGGCGAACCATTTAACCCTATGCGAATTAGCTCAGCGGTTGAATCGCTCAGGTTATCACTGCCGATAATGGGAACACCTCAGAAAGATTTAATCTGCTTTAAAAATGGCGTATATGAGCTAAAAAGCCAAACCTTTAGACCTCACAATAAGCAAGATTGGTTATTAGTCAGTAATGATATTGATTACTACCCTGCCAAAGAAAATGAATCTTTTGATACTCACGCGCCAAACTTCGCTAAATGGCTAAAAAAAGCATCAGGCAATCAAGATAAGGCTAAAAATATCTTAGCTGCGCTATATATGATATTGGCTAATCGCCATGACTGGCAATTATTCTTAGAGGTTACAGGCGCAGGCGGTAGCGGTAAAAGTGTTTTTGCTGAAATTGCGACGATGTTAGCAGGTAAAAACAATACTGTAATAGGCACTATGGACGCCTTAGAAAAGGCAAGGGATAGAGCTTTAATCGTGGGTTACTCATTAGTCATACTACCCGACCAACCGCGTTATATGGGCAGTGGTGCAGGATTAAAAGCAATTACTGGCGGTGATGAAGTCGCAATAGACCCAAAACACAAGCAACCCTATTCTTGTAAAATCCCTGCGGTAGTCTTGGTTATCAATAACGAGGCAATGAGATTTAACGAGCGTAACGGCGGTATATCACGGCGTAGGGTTATCTTTCACTTTGGCGAGGTCATCCCTGAAAAAGAGCGAGATTTAAACTTGGTCAGCAAAATAGAGCAAGAACTCCCCTCAATTGTGAGGTTGCTATTAAATGAGTTTATCAATCCAACAGAAGCCAAAGAAAGACTACACCAGCAACAACAATCAGACGAAGCGACGGCGATTAAACGCGAATCTGACCACTTGGTAGATTTTTGTAGTTATCTTGATGTGTTGGAGCATCCCAATGGTATGCTTATGGGTAATTTAGGCATAATACCTTTTAACCCTAAAAAATATTTATATCATGCTTATATTGAGTATGTGCGCAATACAGGACTTAATAATCCATTGTCCTTGAGTGGATTCGGTTTATCATTAAATTACGCCATAAAAGAAAATAGAAAGGCGTACATTAAAAAACGAACTAATATAGGGGTAAAAACTAATTTAGAAATAAACCCAGATATGTGTAAAGATTGGCTACCTAAAGCCGAAGATCCTAACTAGTAGCTCAATTTGAGCTACTAAAATATAAAATAGAGACCGCCCTAATTGGCGGTTTTTTATTGAGTGAATACCGAAAGTGTACACTTGTGAATAGTAAATATTCAAGTGTACACAGCTCAAACCCTTTTAGGATAAGGCTTCAAGCAAGTAGTGAACACCGTGTATACTTTTTTATAAAATTTTATTTTTATGGGGGGGAGGTATAAAAATCTAAACCATAATTAATGGACACCAATCGCCTAGGTAAATTTTTGCACGGGCAAAATTCTAAAACCGATTTTTTTACCCTTACAATTTGGCACGGTAAAATTATCTAATGTAGGGGGTCATTTTTTATTTTGGGGGTACAAATGGGGGTACGATTAGGTTTATTAAAAACGCAGTTTCAGTAATAACAATGATTTTCACTATGTAATTCAGTTTCCGCCCACGCACCAAATCAATAAATATCAGCATTCTTTTAAACCCTACAAAGCACATCAAACCCAGTAATAACATATTTTATTGCCTTAAGAGTTGTTTGCACTTTTATTACCAAACGATAAGATTGTGGATTCAGTTCATATTATTTTCTGCATTTGCCCGTTGCAGTATTATTTCAAATCCATCAGGATTGAATGGTAAGTCGTCATAAAGCTGGGGGTCGTTTTGGTCTTCAACTTCGTCAGTAGTCAATAATACATTGCCTTGATTATCCAGGTATTGGTTTTTAACATCACCATCTGTAGATATTTCAATATGGTTAGTTTTAATACCTTGTTGATTAAACCGTTCTAATATAGCGAACACCGCCTTCTTTTTTAACAGTTTGAATGTTCTGATCGTATTCCCTTGGGCATCTTTGATGATTTGAGATGATGGAAAATGGCTGTCTTTTTTATACTCTGTTTCTATCACTAATTTAGGGATTAAATGGCTTTCAAGTACGGTTAATGTACTGCGAACAGGAGTATTTTTTTTGTATGCAAATTCGGTTATTAGCTGCTGGATTCGTGTTTTTTTTACTATTGAGATGATTTTACCTATGCTTTTTTCAACCCGAATATAAGAGGGTAAGTTTACCGCTTGCTCGACACTCTCTAATGGTGTTAAGTGGTTTTTATCGCTTAATACATAAAAATAAATACCATCTTCTAATGAGTTAAACTGGGCTAATGGTAATGAAAGTGGTGTTTGTAACCATTTTGTTTTATTAATTTTTTTGTATTGATAATTATCAGCCATTTCTATTTGAATTAAATCACTGTATTTATCATTTGGCGATTGGTTTTCTGCTTGAATTAAAGTTAATGGTGCTTGATGAGGAAAGTTTTTGTATCGCTCTGCCCTAAAACCGGGAAAAGGTAATTGGTGGTAATAAACTTGCCTAGGTTTAATCCCTAAATATTCGACGCGTTGTTTTGCCTCACTATCGTATTGACTATTATCATCCAGACCCTGTTCAAACAATGAATTCGTAAATAACATATGGGCTTTTTTTACATTTATCATTAATTTATTGTAAGGGTAGGGTTCAGGTAAATCTTTTTCAAAATCAAAGATTTCTTTAGGCTCCCTATTTTTCGTTTTTATAACTTGACCTGCTTTATTAAGTATTTGGTTTTCGGCATGTATTAAGGACTGGTTATGATGAATGACATGATTAGTTTTAATGCCTTTTTTGTCAAAGTAATCCTCAATGCTATACAGATTCGTCTCTCTAATGTAATTTTCGATCGAATAGCGTCCTGTTATCGGGTTTTTTCTTGTTGCTTGAGTCATTAGCCCCGTATTTTTATCAAAAAGGACTTCAGAGGTATAAATAATATTATGATCTGTGTCATATTTTACTATTTTAAGTTGCTTTAAATTGTTATTGCTCCAATAATCATAACGGTAATGGCTAATTAGTGTTAAAGGTCTTTTTTGAATACTAACTACAATACCGTGCTTTTTTTCAACTCGGAGATAACAAGGTAATTCAAAAACGTCTTTAAATGAAGCATGTTGTTGTAATTGTTTATGCTCATCTAATGTATAAAAATAAACGCCATCTTCTAACGCTTGAAACGAATCGGTTGGATACAATATTTCAATAATATTGCGTTTACGTAACCATATATCACTATATTGGTAGTTTTGATTTAATTTGATCTGAGCAATATTTTGAATTGCGATTTCATACATATCAGGATGGTTTTCGAGCTCTATTACCGATGTGGATAAATCTTTTTCTGGGTAACTCTCTTCATTATCAATAAAAAGATCAAAATCACGTTGAAAATAGACTTTATTGGGTATAATGCCTTGTGCTTTTAGCTTTTTGACTAGTTGGTTATGCATTTTTACCTCGGCTAAAACAGATTGAAAAGTTCCTATCCATAGTAAAAAGAAGAGCAACCATATTTTTACTAAATTTTTCATCTTATCTTTACCTTTTCTCCATTTTTGGTTTAGAGCGTTTTTATGTAATGCGTTCTTATCCCATCTATGTTTTGATTATTGAGAATTTGCCCGTTGCAGTATTATTTCAAAACCATCAGGATTGAATGGTAAGTCATCATAAAGCTGAGGGTCGTTTTTGTCTTCAACTTCGTCAGTAGTCAATAATACATTGCCTTGATTATCCAGATATTGATTTTTCACATTACCATCTGTGGATATTTCAATATGGTTAGTTTTAATACCTTGCTGATTAAACCGCTCTAATATGGCGAACACCGCCTTCTTTTTTAACAGTTTGAATGTTCTAATCGTATTCCCTTGGGCATCTTTGATGATTTGAGATGATGGAAAATGGCTGTCTTTTTTATACTCTGTTTCTATCACTAATTTAGGCACTAAATGGCTTTCGAGTACAGTTAATGTACTACGAACAGGGGTGTTTTTTTTGTATGCAAATTCGGTTATTAGCTGCTGGATTCGTGTTTTTTTCACTATCGAAATGATTTTACCCATGTTCTTTTCAACCCGAATATAAGTGGGTAAGCTTACCGCTTGCTCGACACTCTCTAATGGCGTTAACTGGTTTTTATCGCCCAATACATAAAAATAAATGCCATCTTCTAATGAGTTAAACTGGGCTAATGGTAATGAAAGTGGTGTTTGTAACCATTTTGTTTTATTAATTTTTTTGTATTGATAATTATCAGCCATTTCTATTTGAATTAAATCACTGTATTTATCCTTGGGCGATTGATTTTCTGCTTGAATTAAGGTTAATGGCGCTTGATGAGGAAAGTTTTTGTATCGCTCTGCCCTAAAACCGGGAAAAGGTAATTGGTGGTAATAAACTTGCCTAGGTTTAATCCCTAAATATTCGACGCGTTGTTTTGCCTCACTATCGTATTGACTATTATCATCCAGACCCTGTTCAAACAACGAATTCGTAAATAACATATGGGCTTTTTTTACATTTATCATTAATTTATTGTAAGGGTAGGGTTCGGGTAAACCTTTTTCAAAATCAAAGATGTCTTCAGGCTCTCGATTTTTGGTTTTTATGACTTTACCCGCTTTATTCAGTATTTGGTTTTCCGCGTATATTAGGGACTGGTTATGATGAATGACATGATTAGTTTTAATTCCTTTTTTGTCAAAGTAATCCTCAATGCTATACAGATTAATCTCTCTAATGTAATTTTCGATCGAATAGCGTCCTGTTATCGGGTTTTTTCTCGTTGCTTGGGTCATTAGCCCGGTATTTTTATCAAAAAAGATTTCAGATGTATAAATAATATTATGATTGTTATCATACATGTCGAGGTTGAGCTGCTTTATGTTATTGTTGTCCCAATAGTCATAACGATAATGCGTCATTGCAAATAAAGGTCTTTTTTGAATACTGACCACAATGCCGTGCTTTTTTTCTACCCGTAAATAACAAGGTAATTCAAAAACGTCTTCAAATGAAGCATGTTGTTGTAATTGTTTATGCTTATCTAATGTATAAAAATAAACGCCATCTTCTAGCGATTGAAAAGCATCGGTCGGATATAATATTTCAATGATATTACGCTCCCGCTGCCATATATCACTATATTGGTAGTTTTGATTTAGTTTGACTTGAGCAATATTTTGAATTGCTGTGGTATACATTCTTTTGTGGTCTTCTAAACCAATTACTGATAAGAATAAATCTTTTTCTGGAAAGCTTTCTTCATTATCAAAAGCAAGCATGAAATCATGTTGGTAATAGATTTTATTAGGTATAATGCCCTGTGTTTTTAGCTTTTTGACTAGCTGTGCTTGTTGGTCGTGCATTTTTGTCTCGGCTAAAGCATATTGAAAAGTTCCTACCCATAATAAGAGAGAAAGTAAGCTTATTTTTACTAAGTTTTTCATATCATTGTTATCTCCTTTCAATTTAAGTTTACATGGTTTTTATTTAAAGTACTATTATTTGATATTCTTCTTTGGTTATTAATGCTGTTTATCGATTGAATAGATATCTGTGCAGGGTCTTAACGATGGCGTTTATGAAGGACGTTGATTTTTTTGTGTTTTGTGGTGATTGGTGACTGATTTTTTGATGTTTTATTGCTGTTCACGCTATCATAATCATGGCTGACAACAATATTTATCAATATCTTTATTGGATATAGCGTTATTATCTAGCAACAGTTTGTTATTTGGCATAGTGCTGCGCTTTTAAGGAGCAATGATATGCTCCTTTTGTCAAAATATATTTGATTAATTATATGTTTTAATATAAAAACTATAATGTAAAATCACTTAAATCATTTTCATTAATTTCAGAATCAATTTGTCCAACTAAATAAGAACTCATTTCCGCTTCTTGTGGAGCCACTTGGACATTATCAGATACGAGCCAGTTATTGATCCATGGAATTGGGTTTGATTTAGCATCAAATGGTAGTTTTAGCCCCACTGCTTGCATGCGAATATTTGTGATATATTCGACATATTGGCAAAGAATATCTTTGTTTAATCCAATCATTGAACCGCCTTCGAACAAGTATTCTGCCCACTCTTTTTCTTGATTAGCAGCTTGTAAAAATAGGTTATAACAATCTTGTTCACACTCTTTGGCAATTTCGGCCATTTCTGGATCATCTTCACCACTGCGTAGCGTGTTGATCATAAATTGTGTACCCGTTAGGTGTAGGGCTTCGTCACGTGCTATAAGTTTGATAATTTTTGCGTTGCCTTCCATTAGCTCACGTTCAGCAAAAGCAAATGAGCAAGCAAAACTGACATAAAATCGGATGGCTTCAAGCGCATTGACACTCATTAAGCAAAGATATAATTTCTTTTTAAGTTCTCGTAAGCTAATGGTGATGGTTTTATCATTAACATTGTGCTTACCTTCGCCAAGTAGATTGTAATAGCTGGCATAGCTGATAAGATCGTCATAATAACCTGCAATATCACCAGCACGTTTTTGAATTTCTTTATTGGTGACAATATCATCAAAAACGACAGAGGGATCGTTAACAATATTGCGAATAATATGTGTGTATGAGCGAGAATGTATCGTTTCTGAAAATGACCACGTTTCTACCCATGTTTCAAGCTCTGGGATTGAAATAAGTGGTAATAATGCAACATTGGGGCTACGACCTTGAATGGAATCGAGCAACGTTTGATATTTTAAGTTACTAATAAAGATATGCTTTTCATGCTCTGGTAATGCTGCATAGTCAATGCGATCTTGTGATACATCGACTTCTTCTGGACGCCAAAAGAACGAAAGTTGTTTTTCAATTAGCTTTTCAAACATTTCGTATTTTTGTTGATCATAACGAGCAACATTTACTGGTTGCCCAAGAAACATTGGCTCTTTCAGTTGATCATTGTGGACGTGTGAGAAGGTGCTGTAATTCATACTCATAATCAAACTCCTAACAGAAATTGGGTAATTTTTCTTTCAACAAAAAGAAAAAGTAGGAATGGTAGGGGATAACCGTTTAGTTATCCTCTACTTTTATTTTAGTACTGAATGGGGCAATTAGATTTTGCATGCTCCGCCTTCGCAACCGTCATCACTTGCTTTAAGTTCAATATCACCTTGAATATCTTCAGCACCATCACGTGTATTGTGATAATAAAGGGTTTTAACACCATATTTGTAAGCTGTGAGTAAATCAGCTAATAATTGTTTCATTGGAACTTTATCATTCGGGAATTTGGTTGGATCATAATTAGTATTTGCCGAAATAGATTGATCGATAAATTTCTGCATAATACCAACTAATTGTAGATAACCAGTATTATTAGGAATTTGCCAAAGTAACTCATAAAAATTTTGCAGATTTTTATATTCTGGTACTACCTGCTTTAAGATGCCATCCTTTGACGCTTTAACACTGATAAAACCGCGTGGCGGTTCAATGCCATTGGTCGCATTAGAAATTTGAGATGAGGTTTCAGATGGCATTAATGCTGACAATGTTGAGTTACGTAACCCATGAGTTTTTATTGATTCACGTAACGATTCCCAATCATAATGTAGAGGTTCTTTGGTAATGGTATCGAGATCTTGTTTATAGGTGTCAATAGGTAAAATGCCTTGTGCATAAGTTGTTTCGTTAAATAGTGGGCATGCACCTTTTTCTTTAGCTAAGTTATTTGATGCCTTAAGCAAATAGTATTGCATAGCTTCAAAGGTTCGATGTGTTAAATTATTAGCACTGCCATCGGAATATTTAACCCCATGTTTTGCTAAATAATAAGCATAGTTAATGACGCCAACACCTAATGTTCGACGGTTGATTGAAGAGTTTCGCGCAGCAGGGACTGGGTAATGTTGGTAATCTAGTAGGGAATCAAGTGCGCGCACCGTTAAATCAGCAAGCTCTTCAAAGTCATCTAATGATTCAATTTTGCCAAGGTTAAAGGCAGATAATGTACAAAGCGCAATTTCACCTTTTTCATCATTGACATTATTAAGCGGTTTAGTTGGTAGCGCAATTTCCATACATAAATTAGATTGATGAACGGGTGCTACTTGAGCATTAAATGGGCTGTGTGTATTGCAATGATCAACGTTTTGAATATAAATGCGTCCTGTTGATGCGCGTTCTTGCATTAGTAATGCAAAGAGCTCGACGGCTTTAACCACGCGTTTACGGATATTTACATCCTGTTCATATTGGTGATAAAGCGTTTCAAATTTATCTTGATCGGCAAAGAAAGCATCATAAAGCCCTGGTACGTCTGATGGGCTAAATAGAGAAATATTTTCGTTTTTAATTAAGCGTTGATACATTAGCTTGTTGATTTGTACGCCATAATCTAAATGGCGAACACGGTTTTCTTCAACGCCACGGTTATTACGTAAAACCAGTAAACTTTCGACTTCTAAATGCCAAATTGGGTAAAAAATGGTTGCAGCACCACCGCGTACCCCGCCTTGTGAGCATGATTTAACAGCAGTTTGAAAATATTTATAAAATGGAATACAACCGGTGTGGAAAGCTTCACCACCACGAATTGAACTACCTAAAGCACGAATTCGCCCTGCATTTATTCCAATACCAGCTCGTTGTGATACATATTTAACAATCGCACTTGCCGTTGCGTTGATAGAATCTAAGCTATCATCACACTCAATTAATACACAAGAACTAAATTGGCGAGTTGGTGTACGAACGCCTGCCATAATTGGTGTTGGCAGTGAAATTTTAAAGGTAGATACCGCATCATAAAAGCGTTTAATATAGTTAAGACGTGTTTCTTTCGGGTAGTTAGCAAATAAACAAGCTGCAACTAAAATATATAAAAATTGCGCACTTTCATAAATCTCCCCAGTAACGCGATTTTGTACCAAATATTTACCTTCAAGCTGTTTAACCGCTGCATAGGAAAACGACATATCTCGCCAATGGTCAACAAACTTATCCATCTGTTCAAACTCTGCTTGTGTATAATCTTCAAGTAGATGCTTGTCGTAGTGCTCACTACTAACCATTTTTTTCACGTGTTCGTAAAGTGCAGGTGGGGTAAATTGGTTATACGCTTTTTTGCGTAAATGAAAAATCGCTAAGCGCGCTGCTAAATACTGGTAATCAGGGGATTGTTGTGAAATCAGGTCCGCGGCTGCGCGAATAATGGTTTCATGAATGTCTGACGTTTTAATTCCATCATAAAATTGGATATGAGAACGCAATTCAACTTGCGAAACGGAAACATTTTCTAGCCCTTCTGCTGCCCATGTGATGACTCGATGAATTTTGTCGAGATTGATTGGCTCTTTACTTCCATCTCGTTTGGTTACTAGTATTGATTTATTCATTCTTTCTACCCATTTAAATTGTAAAATTTATTGTAAGGTATAATAATTGATAATTATCAAAATATACAATATGTAGTACCTATTAATTAATTTATTACTATATGTAGTGTATTTATTAATCAATAATGTGAGTTTCTTAACTAAAATCAAGTGGATTGGTTTTAAAATGTAAATTTAGCCTTTTGTTAAAAAAGAGAGTAAAGATAGATATAAATGGGAAAAGTGAAAATATCTCAACGATAAGAACTACCTATGAATAGGTAGTTCTTGAATTTAGGAAAATGATTAAGGCGTTAGTGTATAGATACACATATTCCATTTTTGTTTTCAGCTTCTCCCCGACAATGGTACTTAGCATTGTAGGTATGTATATCACAATAATCGTTGACTTCTGTATCATATACCCAAATTCGTTTATGTGCAGCATTTTGTTCAGAATTTGCTGCCCAAGAGTTGGGGTATGCCTTTTGATTTGGATCCCCCCACTCACCTAATAATGTGCCTATTTCTCGAGTAAATTTTGCGCTTCCTGCTTTTTTACCAAAAGGTGCATTACTCACTTCATTAGCATGACTAATACGGTAATGTCCATCTAAAGACTCACACCCTTTAACAATGTCTTTTACGCTACCAATATTTGCTTCAGGTTGACCTATGGACGATTTCTCCCAGTTTGAAAACCAATGCGATATAGTGAATGCATATTGAATTGTATTACCTGATATTTTATTTTTTCCCTCAATAATTACATCATAACCATGGTTAGATCCAACAATATATTGCCAAGCTTTTTTTGTATCAAGTGCATTTTTTGTATTGAATAACACAGTTACTACGTCATTGTTATTCGTGATTGTAACAAGCTCGTTACCTTGTTTTATTGACCAAATATAGTTTTGAGCAAGCCCATTTTGAGCCAGTAGTAAGTCAAATTTAGCGCCATAAAAAGCCGTGGTGGGGAAGTTTTTTGTCGAATCTTTATTTGACTGAATCAAAAAGCCATATTTATTATTCCACTGGTTTGCTTCACTATTTGTGGCGTTAAGTGGTGCCAATTCTGGGCGAGCATAACAAAATCCAGTATCTTCCAAAATGGTATACATATTTGATGGCTGTGTAATGATAGATTCGTTGGGATATTCATTATGATTTGGAAGTCCATATTTTGAAAACAAAACCAAATCGGCAGATAACTTGACCTTATAAGGACTGTACATCCCTTTTTGTGATAGCGAGCAGAATGTATCGGTCGCTGTTGGAGTAAAATCGACTAATTGTTTTTTTGCATTAGTATAATACCACGTCATGTTTGTTTTATATTTAGTGTTTAAAAAATCAAGTTCATCGCCATCATTATCATCATATTGAGCTATATTGGGTTGTTTAAGCGGTGCTACTTTAATTCTGTCTTTGAATGGGTAATTGGTTTGCAAAGGGATATTTTTGATTTCAGCACCATAATAATTTTGACCGTCAACATTTAAACCAAACAATTCTAGATTATCTATATTTTTTTCCACTTCTGATGATAAAGAAGGCGGCGTGCCATGAATAGCTTGAATTGTTGTCGTGGTTAGATAAGCATAGCTTGTCGATGAAATTTGCAACAAAAGTATTAAGTTAAAAGTTGTTTTAAAAATCTTTTTTTTAGCTTTAATTTGATTCATTTTTATATCCCTTTCATTACTCATTTATATTTAAATAAAATTAATTTGTTATTATTTAGAGTATTAAACTCAATTTTTTATTAATAGAATGCTAATGTATTTTTAAAGTAATAAATGATTTAGCATGATTAATTATAATACGTTTAATAGATTTTGTCGATCAATACGATCTGTAATGATCGTTTATTTCTTATTTTGGTGGAGTGTTATTCAATTATAGTAAACGTTTTGTTATTAGGAATGACTCAAATTGTGTATAAAAATGCTAATTACAGCACAGTTAATTGTGTTGTAGCTTGCGTTTTAAATACAAGCTAATGTAGAAAATAAGAAGATAAATATTGAACCAAATGATGAATATTTGAATGTTATTAATTAAATCTTTTAGATGGTTGAATAGCGGTATTTATTTAATAGCGGTACAAATGCCATTCTTGTGTTCACTTTCTCCTCGGCAGTGATATATAGCATTGTAAGTATGTAGATCACAATATTCTTTTTCAGTCGTATCATATAGCCAAATGCGCCTATAAATGTTACTTTGGTTTGAAGCTGCCGCCCAAGAATTAGGGTATGCCTTTTGATTGACATCTCCCCATTCACCTAATAATGTACCTATTTCCCGGGTAAATCTTGCATTTCTACTTTTTGGTGCATTGCTTACTTCATTTGCATAGCTTATGCGATAATTGCCGTTTAATTCTTTGCACCCTGAAACTATTTGTTCAGCACTTCCTCTATTGGCTTTTGGTTGACCAATTAGGTTTTTATCCCAGCCACTGAACCATTTGGTAATAGTAAATGGGTACTCAATAGTTTTACCTGTAACTTTATTTTTTCCTTGGATGATAACGGTATATCCGTTATCAGAGTTCATAATAAGATCCCAGGCCGTTTTAGTGTCCATCACTTCTACGGTGTTAAACATGACCGTCACGGTATCAGCATTGCTAGAAATCGTCACAAGTTTATCTCCTTTTATGATCTTCCAAATGTAATGTTGAGCAAGCCCATTTTTTGCTAATAAAAGATCAAATTTTGCACCATAAAAAGCGGTTGACGGGAAGTTTTTGCTTGCGTCGATATTAGATTGAGTTAAGAAGCCATAGTTTTTATTCCATTCGTTTCCTGCACTAACTGTTGCTTGTGAGGGGGCAAGCTCAGGTTTTGCATAACATATACCCGTATCTTCTAATATGGTATAAATTTTTGACGGGTGAGTGAGTATATTGCCATTTGGATATTCATTAGCTTTAGGTTCACCATACTTTGAAAATAATGTTAAATCAGCGGATATTTTTATTTTATAAGGCCCTAATTGCCCTTTCTGTGTTAATGAACAAAACGTCTCTTTGTCTGTTGGCGTAAATTCGACTAATTGATTTGATGAATTTGTGTAATACCAGATCATTTTTACTTTTTCTTTTATGCCAAGATAATCTAGCTCATCACCATCAATATCTATATATTGCTCGTTATTGGGTTGTTTTAGCGGGGCTAGCTTGATGTGATTTTTAAATGGGTAGCTAATGGGTAATGTGGCATTATTCACTTCATTGCCATAATAATTTTTGCTATCGATAGTTAAGCCAAAAAGGTCAAAATCATCAATATTTTCCTCAATTTTGTTGGATAATCGCGGTTTGCTTCCTTCAATTGTATGGGCAGTTTGGGTAGATAAAATGGCGTAACTTGCTGTTGTAAATTGCAATAGGTATATTGTACACACAATTGTTTTAAGATGCTTTTTAGCTATATTCATTATTATTTTTCCATTATCTCTATTTAAAACAATCATTGTGGCTTTAATTTTAATTAAGATTTTTGGTTTAAAGTTCAGATAAAGGGGGAAGGTTAGCATAGGCGCTTTATTTTATATAAACAAATCGTTTAATACGATCAATTTAGGCTTTATGAATAGCTGGTACCTATTCATAGAGATTTTATTTATCGTTAAGAGCTTTTATTTTCTGATGACAAATATTTTTATAAAAATATCATAACTATATGAAACCAGGTCCATTAGGTTGAAGAAAAAAGGGACTATATGTTTTTAGAAACGTTAGAAAGTTCTTCTAAAAAACATATAGCCTATAGATAAGTATATTTAACAAATTAGCATTTGGTAAAACTAGATTATGGTTTTTCTATCGCTGTGCATACTCCATTTTTCTTCCCAGCTTCATCGATGCAATGATAGATAGCATCCCCATAAGTATGTAAATCACAATACTTATTCACTTTAGTATCATATAACCAAATACGTTTATAAGCAGCACCTTGGGCATTTTTGGCAGCCCAAGAATTTGGGTAAGCTTCTTGTGAAGGGGTTCCCCACTCGCCAATTAATGTACCTATTTCACGGGTAAATTTGGCTTTGTTTTTTGTTTCACCTACTTCTGGAGCATTACTTAATTCGTTTGCATGACTGATACGATAATGTCCACCTAAGGATTCACATCCCGCTGTAATTTCGGCTGCTGTACCGCTTAACGCAGTATTTGTGCCAACCTGTTTTTTGCTCCAACCAGCAAACCATTTAGTTAAGGTAAATTTGTATTCAATCGTGTTCTTTGTCGTAATATTCTTACCTTCAATTATAACGGGATATCCTACACCAGAACCGATAACATGTTGCCAAGCTTTTTGGGGATTTTTCGCATCATTAGTATTAAATGAAATTGTTAATTTATCTTCTTTATTATTTGGTGTAATGGTAACAAGTTCCTTTCCTTTTACAATCTTCCAACTATAGTTCTTGATAAGGCCTTTTTGCGCTAATGCCAGATCAAATCGTGCGCCATAAAAAGCCGTTGTTGGAAAATTTTTAGTAGAATCAAAATTGGATTGAATTAAAAAACCATTCTTTTCATCCCATTGATTAGCAATACTTCCTTTTGCACTATCAGGTTTTAGCTCTGGTTTTGCATAGCAGAACCCAGCATCGGAGCTTATGGTATAGATTTTAGATGGCTGTTTGGTCGTTTTACTATTGGGATATTGTTTAGTAAATGGGGTTCCGTATTTTGATGTTAATATTAAATCCCCTGATAATTTTATTTTATATGGACCGAATTTTCCTTCTTTTGCTAATGAGCAAAGTGTGTCAGATTCTGTAGGTGTAAATTCTACTATTTGTTTTTCAGTATCCGTATAATACCATACCATTTGTTGAGGGGATGGCGTTGCAAGATATCCTAATTCGTCACCATCAACATCAAGGTATTGTTGTGAATCCGGTTGTTTTATTGGGGCTATCTTAATTTGATTTTTTAATGGATAAGCTGATGATATTGGAAGATGTGTTACCTTATTCCCATAATAATTTTTACCATCAACAGCTAACCCAAATAGTTCTAAGTCTTCTATGTTTTCTTCTAATTGTGACGACAATGATGGCGAAGCCCCTTCAATACTTTTAATTGTTTGGGCTGTGAGTTGAGCATCAATTTCTGTGCTAAAAAAGAAAGGACTCAACCCATATACAATTTTACTAACGTTTTTTTTAGTAACCAGTTTGCTCATCTTGTTTCCTATATATTGTTTTTTATTGTTTTATCTGTGTTTAGAATTATCTTTTACCTATTTACCTTAAATCTCTATGCATGTTTATTCTTAATAAAACCAATATCATTTATATTTATAGTATATACAGATTAATAACAAGCAAAATAATTGTTATTTTCTATTGTATAATTAGCTAAGATCTTTTGAAGACGTTTTATATTTGTTTATAGGGCAGAAAAAGCGAATTAACTACTTAAGTAATTAGAATTATAAGTATAAGGTGATAAAGAATAGAACACAAGATAAGCTATTTTATTTAGATTTATAGCGCTGTAAGGCGCTTGTGCGATTTTGTTCTTCTATCCATGCTAGTTTATCGGCATAATTTTTTTCTGCACCACGCATTGTTGGATGGTAATATTTTGTATCGGCCATTTCAGGAGGAAAATAGTTTTCTCCTGCAGCAAAGGCATTGGGCTCATTATGAGCATAGCGATATTGCGCACCATAACCTAAATTTTTCATCAGGCTGGTTGGTGCATTACGTAGGTGTTCAGGGACATCATAATCAGGTTTGGATGTTGCATCCTTCATCGCTTGGTTAAAAGCAAGATAAACGGCATTGCTCTTAGGTGCACAAGCAAGATAAACAATAGCTTGTGCGATAGCTCGTTCACCTTCTGCTGGCCCAACTCGAGTAAAGCAGTCCCAAGCAGCTAAAGCTACTTGCATTGCTCTTGGATCAGCATTACCAATATCTTCTGATGCAATGGCTAATAATCGACGTGCTACGTATAATGGATCGCCGCCAGCCGAAATTATTCTTGCATACCAATAAAGAGCGGCATCGGGGGCTGAGCCTCTAATTGATTTATGAACAGCTGATATAAGATCATAAAAACGGTCGCCTTGATTATCAAATCTTGCACTACGCTCGCCGATGACCTCTTTTAGTAATTCAGGCGTTAATGCCTTGCCATCCGACATATCAACAAGCAATTCAAGCGTGTTAAGCGCTCGCCTAGCATCACCACCAACAAATTCGGCAATTTGTTTTTTTGTTTCTTCTGGTAGAGTAATATTTTGGTTGCCATAACCACGATCGGGATCGTCCATCGCTTGTTGCAATATTTGCTCAATATCATCATTGGTCAATGATTTAAGTAAATAGACCCTAGCACGAGATAATAATGCTGAATTTAATTCAAACGATGGGTTTTCCGTCGTAGCGCCAATAAATGTGACGGTACCGTCTTCAACATACGGCAAAAAAGCATCTTGTTGGCTTTTATTAAAACGATGAACTTCATCAACAAATAAGATCGTTCTTACCCCAGATTGTTGATTAATTTTGGCTCGTTCAATTGCTTCTCGAATATCTTTGATACCAGAAGTTACTGCGGAAATACGCTCAACTTTGGCATTAGCATGGTGAGCAATAATTTCAGCCAGTGTGGTTTTACCTGTACCGGGAGGTCCCCAAAGGATCATTGAGTGCAAATGCCCAGCTTCAATCGCTTTAGGAAGCGGTTTATCTTTACCAAGCAATTGATTCTGGCCTATATATTCAGACAAATTACGTGGACGCATTCTTGCCGCTAAAGGTTTAAATTCATCTGAGCCAAATTCAAAAGAGAGACTAGGCATGCTGCACCGCTTATTATCTAAATTTACAAATTATGGCTATTATATACTGCTTACTTGATAAGTGAAAAAGAAAACAAAAAATCTTCCACCGCAAACAGAAAAACGGTAATATTTGGTTTAAATTAGCTATTAAATAAAATAATGCGCATAAAACACGCATAAGGATTGGTAATGAAGAAGCTTTTGATTTTAATCGGGTTACTCACAAGTCTTTCAGCATGGGCTGGCGATAAAGAGGTATTGCAAAATCGACTAGATAAAATTGATGGGTTTTATGCGCACTTTTCACAAGATGTAAAGACAGCCGACAAACAGCCCGTTCAACAAGGTAAGGGTGATTTATGGGTGACAAGACCATACTATTTTAATTGGACAATGACTGATCCTGATGAAACGTCAATTATCTCAGATGGCAGTAATATGTGGATATATACTCCAGCGGTTGAACAAGTGAGCGTAATGAGCTTAAAAAAAGTTGCAGACAATCGCTTAATGTTGCTGATTACTGACAGCCATAATCCCATTTGGAATGCATATAATGTTAAACGCAAACAAGACACTTTTACATTAACACCAACTGATGGCTCTAACCAAGATTTTGTTATTTCTGTTTTGCCAACCGGAATGATATCTAATTTTACGATTATCGAAGAAGATGGTCAGCGCAGTTTTTATGATTTATCTCGTCAAACACTAGGTAAAGTCACACTTGATAAATTCAAGTTTACGCCTCCTGCTGGGGTGACGATTGATGATCAACGTTGATTCCTTAAACAAGAACCTGTTTTAATTACCCAAATTCAATTACCACGCTTTTCCTAGCAGATTAAGCAGCTTGCCAAGAGGGTTGCCTAAACCCTCTTTACTTGGATGTGCGCCAAGTTTAGAAAACATCGACAAAAAATAAAACGCCAGCCTCCTAAACAACAAAGTCGGCAAAAAAGGTGAGGAAAGGGGTTTTTGAAGCACCAAAATCACCAAAAAAAGTGAGGAGCGGCCTTTTTGAGGCCGGAAAATCAACGATTAGCGTTTTTCATTATCCGCGCTTTATCCACTTGCCATTGGCGCTCTTTAATATCAGTACGTTTGTCGTACTCTTTTTTACCTTTTGCTACGCCAATTTTTACTTTTGCCCAAGCGTTCTTCCAATAAAGTGAAAGTGCTACAACGGTGTAGCCTTGGCGATTGATCTGGCCGAATAGTGAGTTGAGTTCTCGCTCGTTTAGTAATAATTTGCGAGTGCGCATAGGCTCACATACAACATGCGTTGATGCGACGTTAAGTGGTGTAATTGTTGCACCAAATAGCCATGCTTCGCCATTTTTTAGTAATACATAGCTGTCACTAATATTCGCTTTGCCTGCTCGCAGTGATTTAACTTCCCAACCTTGTAGGGATAATCCTGCCTCTATTTCTTCTTCAATAAAGTACTCGTGGCGTGCACGTTTATTTAATGCAATTGTGGCCGAACCCGGCTTGTGTGATTTTTTCTTAGTCATAATGTGCGTTATTATAGAGTTACGTGATACTATATGCCATTAATTTTAACTTTTTATTTTATCATTATGGTACAAGTTTTTCATGAAGTGATCGAGCCTTATTCTATTCAGCAAATGTTTGCATTGGTGAATGATATAGCTAAATACCCCGAGTTTGTTCCTGATTGTATCGCAACAGGCGTTATTAGCAAACAAGATAATCTTTTAACCGCATTTATTGAAGTTGAAAAGTTAGGGTTTAAAAAATCGTTTACGACAATCAATCAGCTCAATGAACCAAACTCAATTGATATGGCATTGTTAGATGGCCCATTTAAACATTTAAAAGGTCGATGGCAATTTACCGAATTAGATGCGCAAAAAAGTAAAGTTAGCTTTAGTTTAGATTTTGAGTTTAATAATAAATTAATGGGGGCGGTTTTTACGCCAATCTTTAAAGATGTGATGATTAATATGGTAAATGCGTTTTCGCAAAGAGCAAGGCAGATATATTAATATGATAAATATTCAAGTTGTATATGCGTTACCGAATCAGGCTACAATAATTGATTGTTCAGTTGATGAACAAACGAATGTCTTGCAAGCGATTGCAAAATCCAATATCTTATCAATATGCCAAATTGAGTTAGATGAGCATTTGGTTGGCATTTATGGTAAACGTTGTGAACTTAGTGAAAAAGTAAAAGATGGCGATCGTATTGAAATATATCGGGCTTTAATCAATGATCCGAAAGAGATAAGACGAAAAAGAGCCGCGTTGAAAAAATAATAAGTAAAGTGAAGGAAAGTTAACTGAATGCATAATATGCTGATTGATAAAGTTGAAGTTTTATGCAAGAAACGTGGCATTAAGCTAACGACTCAGCGTAAAACCGTTCTGGAGATCATGCTTAAAGCAAATAAAGCCATGAGTGCATATGATCTGTTAGATCTTTTAAAAGTCAGTGAGCCACAAGCAAAGCCGCCAACAATTTATCGTGCGCTTGAGTTTTTGCTTGTTCAAGGCTTTATTCATAAAGTGGAGTCAACCAATTGCTATATTGTTTGCCCTCATTTTCATGATCCTGAACATATCTCAATTCTCTTTATTTGTGATAGTTGCCAACAGATTATCGAAAAACATTCTGAAAATATTGAGTCTCAACTTAAACAACTTGCTAGCCAAAGTCAGTTTTTAATTAAGCATAGCGTGCTTGAACTTCATGGAGTTTGTCATTCATGTCAACGTTAATTGTTTTTTTATGGTTAATTAATATTGCTTGTGACACAGTGGGGCAGGTTGCATTCAAATATGCAGCTGTTACATCTAATGATAAACAAGGTTTGTGTTATTGGCAAAGATTGTTTGGCAACATGTGGTTGTGGTTAGGTTTTGGTTCTTACTTTGTCGGTTTTGTGTTTTGGCTGGCCTTTTTAAGTGAGGTTCCTTTATCACAAGGCATATTACTCGGTTCTTTCAATATGATTACCGTAATGCTGGCTGGCCGTATTTTGTTTAAAGAGCATTTAACGCCATTTCGATTAATTGGTATTTTTTTTATTACTGTCGGTGTGGTATTGGTAGGATTAAATTAATGAAAAAATTTTATATTATTGGTTTTATTTTACTGCTTTTTTTTGATACTTTTGGGCAAACCTGTTTTAAACAGACTGCTGTGTCGGCTTTGCCATTTGAACCTAATCTTGATTGGTTGTTAAGGGTTTTTAGTCACTATTGGGCATATTTGGTTATGATTGGTTATGCTGGTGCATTCGTTACTTGGATGGTATTGTTGAAGAAAGTGCCTGTTGGTCCGGCATTTGCTGCTTCTCATTTGCAATTGGTAACGGTGATGTTTGTTTCAGTCATTGCTTTTAATGAGCAAATTACGCTTTCGCGGTTATTAGGTGCTTTGTCTATTATTGTTGGTATTATTTTTCTTGCTTTGGCAGAACAACGATTACACGATAAATCTTCAAATTAAAGCATTTTTTAGTCTTTAGGAATCAATACGGTGGTTCATTTGTATTGATTCCTGATTTTGAAATAGAAAAGCTGATCTTTTAGCCTAATTGGCTGCGTTCTCGCTCCATCACAATTAGATAAGCTTCACGACGCCAAAATAAAAATAAACGACGTATATCTTTTTGCATTGTTACTACGCGCCAGCCTTCCTTAGCAATATCATTTAAAAATCCAGTAAATTTTGTCGGATTTGCATTAGCTGCACCCAAAATTAATGAAGATAAAGCACTTTCTTGGTAAATAACTATTTTATATTCTTTCATTGTTTTTAAAACCTTATTAAAACTTAAAAAAAGAAAATTCCTAATGTTAGATAACATTAAGAAAAATCATGCATATAATATTATTTTTAAGTTATTTTATCTAGTCAAAAATATCATGTTATTCCCAATTTAAGGCATTATGACATTCCAAATAGTCAAATTAAGATAAGCATAAGGTATCAATAAGGCCATATTAATAACTATATTAGATTAAAATTCTTAGTTATAAGTTAGGCACTAAAATAATTGTGATTTACAAATTTAAACGATGATATCAATCAATTAGATCTGCTTGTCTAAATTTTTAAGCATTTCAATAATAGGCCTATTCGCATCAGGAAATTCATCTGCATTTAGTTCTTCTTGATCTACCCAACGGCTTGGTTGGCCTTCTTTAGCAAAAGGGACTCCGTCCCAATCTTCTACTAGGTAAGCGTGAATAGTAATATCACGATCGTCATAACTATGTTCGAAGGTTTTTAAAAATTGGGCTTGGCGAATGTGAATATCAACTTCTTCTGCTATTTCACGTTCTAGGGTTTGATAAGGTGTTTCACCGGCCTCTATTTTTCCGCCTGGAAATTCCCAAAAGCCAGCAAGATGGGAGTCTTCACCACGTTGTGTGATAAAAATTTGACAATTTTGTGAACGAATAATACCTACAGCAATTTCAGTATGTTTTTTCATGATCCTATCTGTATGTGATTAAAGTTAGGGAAAGCAAGTGCTTTCCCATGTGTTTTTGCATTCTTAATTGGTTATTTAAACATCAACAATGCTTAATCATACTAAATTTTTAATTTAATTAACAGCACCATGACAATGTTTATATTTTTTACCTGATCCGCAAGGACAAGGATCGTTACGCCCCACTTTTGCTTGAGTTCGAACAATTGGTTGTTGTGGGGTTGATGACTGTTCACTGCTGTCACCTCCCACATTACTCATTGTTTCATGATTAGCTTGTTGCTTAGCCATTAATCTTTCGGCTTCAGCTTGGCGTTGGCGTTCAGCTTCATCCACTTCTTCTTGTGAACGAATCTGTACTCGACTTAATATGCCAATTACATCATATTTTAACGTGTCTAACATGCTTGCAAACATATTGAAAGATTCGCGTTTGTATTCTTGTTTAGGATCTTTTTGTGCATAACCACGTAAGTGAATACCTTGACGTAAATAATCCATTGCCGCTAGATGTTCTTTCCATAAAGTGTCGAGTGTTTGTAACATAACACTTTTTTCAAATTGTCTGAAGGTTTCAGAACCTGCAGCATTTTCCTTTTCAAGATATTTTTCTTCAGCAAACTGTAAAATACGTTCACGTAAGGTTTCTTCGTGCAGATTTTGCTCTTCATCAAGCCATTTGGCAATCGGTAAATCTAAATCAAAGTCACTTTTTAATGCTGTTTCAAGCCCAGGAATGTTCCACATTTCTTCAATAGATTGTGGTGGAATGTATTGGCTAATAACCGTGTCAAACACATCCCCTCGTATTGAGTCGATTGCTTCTTTAATATCTAGATTATCTAATAAATCATTACGTTGACTATAAATAGCTTTACGTTGATCATTGGCAACATCATCATATTCTAGCAATTGTTTACGAATATCAAAATTGCGGTTTTCAACTTTTTTCTGTGCGTTTGCGATAGCTTTAGTAATAAAATGATGTTCGATTGCATCGCCTTCTTTCATGCCAAATTTACGCATCATATTGCCAACACGTTCTGATGCGAAGATACGCATTAACGGATCTTCTAATGATAAGTAGAAACGTGATGCTCCCGGATCACCTTGGCGACCAGCACGGCCTCGTAATTGATTGTCAATACGACGAGATTCATGGCGTTCAGTACCTAAAATATAAAGCCCACCAAGTTGAATGATTTCTTCATGTTTAGTTTGCCATGCTTGTTTTGCTTTATCGATATCGGCATCAGTTGGATTTTCTAATTTCGCAACTTCATTTTGCCAATTACCACCAAGCATAATATCGGTACCACGACCTGCCATATTAGTGGCAATCGTTACAGCACCTTTACTACCTGCGTTGGCGATAATTTCTGCTTCTTGAGCATGGAATTTTGCATTCAGTACATTGTGTTTGATACCTGCTTTTCTAAAGGCATTTGATACGAGTTCTGATTTTTCGATTGAGGCTGTACCTACTAATACTGGTTGCCCTCGTTTAACACAATCTTGTACATCAGCAACGATCGCATTAATTTTCTCTTTTTCTGTCATATAGACAAGATCTGGTAGATCTTTTCTTATCGTTGGGCGGTTAGTTGGAATAACGATGGTGTCTAAGCCATAAATTTGGTTAAATTCGAAAGCTTCGGTATCAGCAGTACCTGTCATACCTGCTAGCTTTTCATATAAACGGAAATAGTTTTGGAAAGTAATAGATGCTAATGTTTGATTTTCATTTTGAATTTTAACACGCTCTTTAGCTTCTACTGCTTGGTGTAAACCGTCAGACCAACGACGGCCATCCATTGTACGTCCTGTGTGTTCATCCACGATGATGATTTCATTGTCTCTAACAATATAATCTACGTCACGGTGGAATAAATGATGAGCTCGAAGCGCAGCATTGACATGGTGCATCAATACAATATTGCTTGGCGCATAGAGCGATTCATCACCTTTAATAATACCTTGTTTGATAAGTAGTTCTTCAACTTTTACTAAGCCTCGTTCGGTTAGGTTAACTTGGCGTGACTTTTCATCAATTGAAAAGTCACCGTCACCTTGAAATTGCTCCGAGTCTTCTTTTTCTTGGCCAATTAAATACGGAATAATTTTATCAATGCTGACATATCTTTCTGAGCTGTCTTCTGCTTGCCCTGAAATGATTAGCGGTGTTCTTGCTTCATCAATTAAAATTGAATCAACCTCATCAACAAGCGCATAGTGAAGAGGGCGTTGAACGCGAGACTCTTTGTTAAAAACCATGTTGTCGCGTAGATAGTCAAAACCGTATTCGTTGTTTGTGCCATAAGTGATATCCGCATTGTAAGCGTCACGTTTTAAATGTGGAGGCATATTGGGTAGGTTAATACCGACCGACAAGCCTAAAAATTCGAATAACGGGCGATTGTTTTCCGCATCGCGTTGTGCCAAATAATCATTAACGGTGACAACGTGCACACCTTTGCCTGTTAATGCATTTAAATAAGCTGGCAACGTTGCGGTTAACGTTTTACCTTCACCTGTACGCATTTCAGCTATACAGCGTTCATTTAACACCATACCACCAATCAATTGAACATCAAAATGACGCATACCAAATACACGTTTACTTGCTTCACGAACGACAGCAAAGGCTTCTTCTAATACGTCGTCTAAATTGGTACCATTGGCAATTTTTTGTTTAAATTCATTGGTTTTTGCTTTAAGTTGCTCGTCGGTTAATGTTTCCATTGATGCTTCAAGCGCATTAATTCTTTCAACGCGTTTACGCATAGATTTTAGTACGCGTTCATTACGGCTACCGAATACTTTTGTTAGTAATTTTAATAACATGATTGTTCTCTTATTCTTTTTTATAATGGGAGCAATAAGGAATAAACCTTATTTAATAAATTAATTTAATTATGTAAAAATATATTAAACAGTAGCTTGGGGGCTGGCTCTTATTCCATTATATGGTGATAATCGAATAACAGTATTTGGACTTACTTCGTCATAGTTAAGCGAGATAATTTTTTTATTGTCATGCTGTTTTTGCGACAAAGATAATAACGTTTGAGATTCTGTTTCAAGTGGCATTTGGTGATCTTGTACTATTGCCGTAATAGCAATTATGCCAACTTGTGTAGAAGATGACTGAATGGGTAAGGCATTATCTTTATAAAAACTGAATCCAGCAGCAATTACACTTAATAATAAGTGCGATAGTGCGGTTTTTATAATGAGGCGTTTACTAATTTTTTGCCAGTAATTAATCACAGTCATAACTGTGTTATCTTAGCATTTTTTGTCAAAATGAAAAACTATTATTATAAATAGGTAATTCTTTGTTATTTGAGGTTAATTCGTTGCTTAATTCTTGTTATACTCATAGACTTTGAATACCAATAAATTAGATGTGTTTTGACCTTAAGCAATCAATAATTGATTTGTTTATTATGCAATTAAATGGAAGAAAATTATAAAATATATAAGCCAAATATAAATGGTTCTGGTATTATATTTGTATAAAAATAATATTATGAATAAAACGATATGAAGATTCTTTACGGAGTTCAAGGAACAGGAAATGGCCATATCAGTCGTTGTCGAACTTTAGCAAAAGCTTTAAAAAAAGCTGGCGCTGATGTTGATTACATTCTAAGTGGCCGTGATCCAAAAGATTATTTTGATATGCAGGCCTTTGGTAACTATCGAACTTTTAGTGGTCTTTCTTTTGCAACACTTAATGGAAAAATCAATTTTCGTAAAACCATTCAAAAAATTCGTGCATTTCGATTAATTAAAGATGTTCGTGATCTCGATTTATCAAAGTATGATTGTATTATTAGTGATTTTGAGCCATTGAGCGCATGGGCAGCACATCAGCAAAATCGAGACTGTTTAGGTATTAGTAATCAGTCGGCTTGTCATTACGTTAAGCCTAAAGAGTACGGTATGATTGCAAATGTGATTATGAAGTACTATGCGCCGGTTACTAAACCTATTGGCCTGCATTGGTTTCATTTTGGTCAAAAATTAATTCCGCCAATGATTGATTCATTTGATACGGCACCAACCGAAAATGGTAAAATTGTCATTTATTTGCCTTTTGAGAGTGTGAATAAAATTGTTGAATTAGTCACTCAATTTCCACAATATCAATTTTGTTGTTTTCATCCAGAGATAAAAGCACCTGCTGAGATCAAGAATTTATTATTACAGCCTTTAGGTCGTGATTGTTTTACGCAAGCTTTGATTAGTTGTTCTGGTATTATTTCAAATACGGGATTTGCCTTAATTTCGGAAGCGTTATCTTTGGGTAAAAAGATTCTAACTAAACCAGTGGTAGGTCAATTTGAGCAAGTTTTTAATGCTCAATGCTTGCAATCCTTAGATATGGCAACAGTGATGGAAAATTTAAATAGTATGAAGCTTAAATATTGGCTTAGTTTACCTTCACCAAAGCCTATTGTTTATCCTGATGTCGCGACTGAATTAGCCAATTGGATTGTTTCAGGTCAAAAAGAAACATTGCTATCTTTAAGTCACAGACTTTGGCAACAAACGATATTCCCTAGCAATGTGAAAGAGCGAATCAAATCGTTGGGCTATGTGTAAAAAGGAACTCAAATGATATTAAGTATTATTGTTGCTATGGCGGATGATCGTGTTATTGGGTTAAATAATCAAATGCCTTGGCACATGCCTGCAGATTTAGCATGGTTTAAAAAAAATACATTAAATAAGCCTGTCATTATGGGGCGAAAGACATTTGAGTCGATTGGTAGACCATTACCTAATCGCCACAACATTGTTATTACTCGTCAAATTGATAATAAAACATCAATAAACCCCAATGTGAGTTGGGTTCAATCTGTTGATGAAGCTATATCCCTTGTTAGCAAGCAACAAGTCGAGGAAGCATTTATTATTGGTGGTGGTAATATCTATAATCAGGTATTGCCATTAGTCAATCGTCTTTACTTAACGCATATTGATGCGCAATTACAAGGTGATACTTATTTTCCTGATTATTCCCTAACACCATGGAAACAAGTTTATTTAGAAGAACACAAAGCCGATGAAAAAAATCATTATGATTATCAATTTGAAATTCTAGAAAAAGCCTAATCAATATATAAGATATAAGTTGCCACCTAACATGTTGTGGCAACTTAATAACTGTCTTATTAAGTCATTACCCTTGTAATCGTTTTGCTTCAATCACATCAGATAGCTGTTTAATCTTGTTTAATACTCGCTCAAGTGAACTTTGATCAAAAATTTGCATATCCATATCAATGGTGGCAATTTGTTGTTTCATGTCAATTCGAGTTGAAACACCTAAAACGTTCACTTTCTCATTAGCTAATATTGTGGTAATGTCTCGCAATAGGCCGCTTCTATCATTTGCTATGATTCGAATTACCATCGTGTAACTAGAATTGCGGTTACCGCTCCATATTGCACTTGTAATTCGCTCTGGCGCATGATTTTTTAACTCTTGTAATTGTTCACAGTCAGCCCGGTGAATTGAGATACCTCGCCCTTGTGTGACAAAGCCGACAATCTGATCACCCGGAATCGGCCGACAACAATTAGCAATGGTATAAAGTAAATTATCAACGCCTTCAATAATAATTTCACCACCTTTTATCGACGATGATTTTCCAGTATTTTTGGCTTGAGATGTTGATTTTTGGGTGATTTGTTTAAGAACCGCCTCGTCTTCTTCTTCCGCTGTCGGTTTATTAAATTGGGCATTAATAAAGTTAACTAATTGGTTAATTCTAACATCACCACTGCCTATTCCTGCAAGTACTTCATCGAATGAATGCGCGTTATATTTACTAATAAGAATTTTTCGACACTCTTTAAGCTAATATTTAGCGGTTCTAATTCGTTTTCTAAAATTTGCTGCCCAGTCGCAATATTTTTATCTCTATCTTGCTTTTTAAACCAAGCTTGTATTTTTGCTCTAGCTCGGTTACTACTAACAAATCCTGTGTTTGGATTTAACCAATCACGGCTTGGATTAGGTTGTTTTTGTGTGATGATTTCAACTTGATCGCCAGTTTTTAAGATATAAGTAAATGGTACAATACGGCTGCCGATTTTGGCTCCAATGCAGCGATGCCCAACATCACTATGAATATGATAAGCAAAATCTAATGGTGTTGAACCTGCTGGTAGGTCAACAACATCCCCCTTAGGCGTAAATACATAAACGCGGTCATCAAAAATTTGACTACGCACAGCTTCTTGGATTTCACCGCTTTCAGACATCTCTTGTTGCCATGTTAATAGTTTACGTAACCAAGAAATACGCTGATCGTAAGCAGTCATCTTATCCGTGCTGCCTTCTTTATATTTCCAATGAGCTGCCACACCTAATTCAGCATCATTGTGCATTTGTTCTGTACGGATTTGAATTTCGATGGTTTTATCTTGTGGGCCATAAACGACTGTATGAATTGATTGATAACCATTTGGTTTGGGATTAGCGACATAATCATCAAATTCTTTAGCGATATGTTTGTAATGGCTATGGACGATGCCTAATGCATTATAGCAGTCCACAATTTGGTCGCAAATAATACGTACAGCTCGAACATCATATAACTCTTCAAATTGTAGATGCTTACGCTCCATTTTTCGCCATATACTATAAATGTGTTTAGGGCGACCATAAACTTTAGCTTGAATGTGATCGTTATTCATCATATTTTGTAAATTTTTAACAAATTGATTAATATATGATTCTCGATCTAGACGTTTTTCATGTAGCTTATGGGCAATAAAACGGTATTGCTCAGGATGTAAATATCGGAAGCAAAAGTCTTCAAGCTCCCATTTTAATTGTCCAATTCCTAGTCGATTGGCTAACGGCGCATAGATATTAAAACATTCTTTCGCTGCGAGTACTTGATCTTCTTTTGGCGCATGCATCAGATTACGTAAATAGGTAATACGCTCTGCTAATTTGATTACCACACTGCGGAAATCATTCACCATTGCCAGTAACATACGACGAATACTATCAATTTGTTCCGTAGTTGCATGTCCATTACGGATAGCTCGTAGTTGTCGAATGTCTTTCATCTTAACAACACTGGAAAGAATATGAATAATTTCCCGGTCAAAATTTTCAGGAAGATCGTCATAACGAATAATTTTGGTATCAAAGAAAGGTAATAGAAGGGCAGTGCATAAACTATTAATATCCATGTTTAAGGTGGATAAAATCTCAACCATTTCAATTGCATTTTGGAAGCAATAAGCCTGCTCTGGCGCACCCGCACTATATTCAAAACAAAAATCCCAAATATCTTTGAGCTTTTGATAGGATTCAAGGTTGGTTAATAGTAGTTCTTGTCTAGCCCATTGTTCAACATCAAACTGTGCTAGAGTATAATGCTCGTCATTTTGTTGATGGGCGCCTCTAATTGATACCATAATTATTATCCTGATTTGGTTAACATCAACATTGATTCAATATGCTTGGTTTGGGGGAACATATCCAAAATGGCAATCTTCGCAATGTTGTATCCTTCCTCAATAAATAGCTTGCAATCCCTAGCTAATGTAGCAGGATTACAAGAAATATATACTATTTTTGATGGTGATATCTTAACAATTTCTGCTGTTGCATTATAAGCACCTGCTCTTGCAGGATCTAATAATACTTTGTCAAATACGGCTTGATTCCATATTGAAAATTGTTGTTTATCATCTAAATTACAGGTAAAAAATTGTGTTTTGGCTCGAATTTTATCTTGATTTAATTTTGTATTCAATTTCGCTTTTTCAATTAGCGCATCAACCCCCTCAATACCCGTTACTGATTGGCAGTTTGTTGCTATTGGTAATGAAAAATTACCCATGCCGCAAAATAGATCGAGTATCCTGTCATTTGGTTTTATATCTAACCATTCAAGTGCCTTGTTAATCATTTTTTGATTAATTTGGCTGTTAACCTGAATAAAATCAAGGGGGCTAAATGTTAATTTTAAATGATTCACAAGGTAATAATGTTCAGCCATACCTGAAATATGAACGAGATGATCGCCATGAAAATAGAGTGAAATATTATGAACTTCAGCAAATTGTTTTAATAATAGGCTATCTTGCTCAGCCATTGGCATAATGTGCCTTAAAACTAAGATAATTCCACTATCTACCGAAATTAATTCAATATGCCCAAGTGATTTTTTCTGTTTGATTTGTCTTAAGCAAGATTGTAATGGACGTAATAACTCATCTAACTGTTCAACCAATACAGGGCAGTGATCTATATTTATAATTTGGTTCGATTCTGATTGCCTAAAGCCGATTAGCAATTCGCCTTTAACCAAATTAATCGATAATCTTGCTCGCCTGCGATAATGATAGGGTTGATCGGCAATAATGTTCGGCGCATTATCATCACATTCGAACAAAGTGCCAGTTTCTTTTTGTAACAGCTTGATTAGCGCTGCATATTTGGAGTGTTGTTGTAAATCTGACGAAATATGTTGCAATTCACATCCACCACATTTCGTATAATATTTACATTGTGGCTTAACCCGCTGTTGACTTTGATTGTGGTATTTTATGACTTTTGCTTTAGCATAATTTTTTTTATTTTCAGTCAATTGAATATCGACAGTTTCGTCTGGTAAGGCGGATTTTACGAAGATCGTTTTACCGTTATGATTAGCGACGCCTTGGCCAAAGGCATCTAGTTTTTTTACGGTAACGGTCAGTTTTTGTGACGTCAGTTTTTTTTTCGGGGGAGTGTAAAAATTAACCATAGTAATAAATTAAAATCAAGTTAACCGATTAAGTAACGCTGTTTTAACGTGAAAAGGCACTAAATTAGAGATATCACCACCATGGTAAGCGACGTCCTTAACAATGGTAGATGAAATAAATCCCATGGCGATAGAAGGCATTAAAAAGATGGTATCTAAATCTAATTTTAATGCTCGATTCATTTCAGCAAGTTGCCTTTCGTATTCAAAATCATGAGTGGTTCTCACTCCTCTTACAACAACAGTCGCGCCATGTTTTTGAGCAAAGTTAGCCATAAGATTATCAAAACCAATCACTTCAACATTCAGCAAATGTTCAACTGATGTCGATGCTAAGTTTACTCGTTCTTCTAATGTAAAAAGCGTTTTTTTATTAGGATTTTCCGCTATAGCGACAATTAAACGAGGGAACAATAGCGACGCCCGAGAAATTAAATCAATGTGGCCATTGGTAATTGGATCGAACGTGCCCGGAAAAATAGCTGTAAGGGTTTTACTTTTCATTTATCTTAATATCCATCCGAGAATTGGCAATATCATACCTAATTTTGGCTTGGATTGTTAGTTTAACTCGGTAAAATCTACGGTTTTTTATGCTCAAAACCCCCTTTCCTCAACTTTTTTTATTATTATCAATTAAATTGAAATAAGCATCGTTGCTATTAGGTTTGTTAGGTGTATTTTCCATTAGCGCAGAAAAATTGTTCATAAAAACAAACAGCCCGTATAATTTGGATTGATATCATCGGTTGCTTATTTATTGCTCGGATAGAAAACAGTGAGGACCATAATATGGTTTTGGGTTATTTAGTTAAAGTGTATTGCAGAACTGACCAAGGGGAAGTTGCTCAATATAGCGAAACTAACGCCCCTTGAGCAGCTATGGATTATATCAGCAATGAGGATGATTTACTGGGGTAAATATACCTATTTTTACCCCATCTAGTCTGATCCTACTATGGTTATTATGTAAAGATTACTTTAGTCTGGATAACCATGTGGATTCTTAGACTGCCAATTCCAAGAATCTTTTACCATATCATCAAGGGTTAGTTTGGTTTTCCAGCCTAGCTGTTTTTCAGCTTTATTGGCATCGGCCCAAAATGCGGGTAAATCACCCGCTCGTTTTGGCGCAAAATGCCAATTAAGTGGCTTCCCTGACGCCTTTTCAAAGGCTTTAATAACTTGTAGTACACTGAAACCAACACCAGAGCCTAGGTTATAAATATGAACACCAGCTTTATTTTGATCAGCTTTAAGTGCGGCAATATGGCCATCAGCTAAATCGACAACATGAATAAAATCACGAACACAAGTTCCATCAGGTGTTGGGTAATCATGGCCAAAAACAGCCAATGATTCTCGCTTGCCCACGGCAACTTGAGTAATATATGGCATAAGATTATTAGGGATGCCTAATGGATCTTCCCCCATTAATCCACTAGGATGAGCACCCACTGGATTAAAGTAACGTAATAAAGTTAACGACCAATCTGGTTCTGCGACAGCTAAATCCATAATACATTGTTCAACCATCAATTTGCTTTTACCGTATGGACTCGTTGGTAATCCTTGCGGCAAGGTTTCGACGTAAGGAACGGGCGCTAATTCACCATAAACAGTCGCTGAAGAGCTAAATACCAATTGTTTAACGCCAGCATCTCGCATCGCCTTCATTAAAACAATGCTGCCATAAACGTTATTTTCATAGTATTCAAGTGGCTTATAGACCGACTCGCCAACGGCTTTCAGCCCAGCAAAATGTATAACAGCTTTAATATCATGTTCTTTAAAAATTCTGGCTAATAATTTTGCATCACAAACATCACCATGATAAAAATCGACTGATTTCCCTGTAATCATTTTTATTCTTTCTAATACGGAGGATTTACTGTTAAATAAATTATCAATAATAATTGGTGTATAACCAGAAAGAATCAATTGAACACAGGTGTGGCTACCGATATATCCACAACCGCCGGTTACTAATATTTTCATCTTAATACCTTAATTTAAGCTAATTATGTTGAGTGAATCTTAGATTAATTATCCGATTTTTCTATATTTTCTATTTTGTATTATATCCTTATTTATGCAATTGAAGGGTGTCAATTGCCTTTTAGATTGTTTAATGATTAAAACGTTAAATCCATACAGACAATCTAATGAATACTACTTATTGCTGGAACGCTTTCAGGCGTTTTTCAAAATCTTGCCATTGGTAAAAATTATCACTATTTTGCAGCGCATTTTTCAATTTAAGTGGATAATGTTGTGGTGGGTTATGAATATCAATTGCTTCCCCAGTATAAAGTTGTTCAAAACTTTGATAGACGTATTCGGCTTTAAAAAAGTATTCACCGGACGATAGATGGCGGTATCGCTGAAAGATAACCATTCCACCAATTGGTGTATTTTCATATTGATTCGGGAGTTGATAGTCAACAAAATCCAAAGCACCGAGTAATGCTGCAATGGTACTATCATGACCAACAAGTAGATTGACGGTGTGGTGTTTATTATGTAACAAATCATCTATCTTATTGATTAACAATTTACTAATATGTCGAGAAACATTTTTAGAATGAAAAACTAAGTTAATATAATGGTTACGAATCTGTATTAATTGTTTCCATTGTTCTTGACTGGTAATTCTTCCCCAAGCGATTTGTTCTTTTGGAAATGCAGAATAATACTGTAGTAAAAAAGCATCAACTGCACAAATACCAATGGCTAATGGCCCATGCAATTCTGGCTCTTCGTGTTTTACAAAATGAAGCGAATAGGGAATATCAGCAAAATCACATTGAAGCTCGGAATACAATTGTGAATGTCGATAATCCAATATATCTGATAGCATTTCATAAGCTGGTGCTAGGTTTTTAAAAATTTCGCCGGCTTTGTTAGCATCATCAATATCATTTAATACCGCTTGTTTTAGTTCAGGCGAGTCATCTTGTATACTCGGATCAAAAATAGGGTCCATTTTTTCAATGGTATATTTGTGATGGATAGGAATATCATAACCTGCATAAGCACCAGTCACTAAAAATTGGGCTGTTGCTACCGTTCTTTGAAGGCTATTGGCATAAACATACAGATCCGGATTATCGGGTGAGAGTGTAATATTCTGTTGTTCAAGCCATTGTGATAAGTAACGCCCCAAGAACGTTTCTAATACACCGCCTCGAGTGGTCAAGTAGCCATAAGCGTGCTCCCAACTAGGCCATTTAAACGGAGTGGATTTTTCTAAAAACGCGATAGTATTTTCTAATGGCGTTCGTATACCGTGACGACTTAATATAACAACTTTATCTAATTGGTATTGATTATTTTTCATCTCGTATCCATCCTTACTTATGCAAATAGTATAAAACGACGTAGCTTGGTATATTGGTCAATTGTATCGGTAAATACATCTGATTCATACCCCATTTTTATCAATATTAAAATAACACTACAATACTCATTTGACCGCCACCCAAAAAATTGAGGAAAGGGGTTTTTGAAGGCTTAAAATTGCCGATATTGCGGAGTATGTAATATGATTTCAGGGAAAGCGATGAGCAATAGAGTGAATAGAACGGAATAGACTAGCATCGTGATATCGTCAACAGCAAAAATCCACCTAAGTGAGTTAGTTGTAAACTGATTAAAAAAAATCCCCGTCCTTTAGGGCGGGGATGATATCAACGAATTTTATTTTAAAAGGGGAAAGTATTGCATTTCCACCTTTTGTAATCTTGATTCGATTATGAATATTAATAAAATCAAGATAATAATTGAAGCTTTTGCTACAACTAACGTTTGCTGAATTGTGGACGACGACGAGCTTTGCGTAGACCCACTTTTTTACGTTCAACTTGACGAGCATCACGAGTAACAAAACCTGCTTGGCGTAACGCCGGGCGTAAAGTTTCGTCATATTCCATTAATGCACGAGTAATACCGTGACGAATTGCACCAGCTTGACCTGAAATACCGCCACCTTTAACAGTGATGTAAAGGTCAAGTTTGTCAGTCATTTCAACTAACTCTAACGGTTGCATAACAACCATACGAGCTGTGTCACGACCAAAGTATTGCTCTAATGAACGTTTGTTAATAACGATGTTACCACTACCTGGTTTGATAAATACACGAGCAGCAGAACTTTTGCGGCGACCTGTACCGTAATATTGATTATCAGCCATCTTCTATCCCCTTAAATATCTAATACTTGCGGTTGTTGTGCCGCATGATTGTGCTCACTACCAGCATAAACTTTTAGTTTACGGTACATTGCACGACCAAGAGGACCTTTCGGTAACATGCCTTTTACAGCAATTTCGATGACTTGTTCAGGATGACGTTCAATCATTTCTTTAAAAGTCGCTTCTTTCAGTCCACCGATGTAACCAGTATGACGATAATAGATTTTATCAGTGCGTTTTTTGCCTGTTACAGCAACTTTTTCTGCATTGATAACGATAATATAGTCACCTGTATCAACATGTGGTGTGTATTCTGCTTTGTGTTTACCACGCAAACGGCTTGCGATTTCAGTAGCTAAACGACCTAACGTTTTACCTGCTGCATCAACAACATACCAGTCGCGTTTAACTGTTTCTGGTTTAGCTGAAAAAGTACTCATTCGTAATTATCCAATTTTTTAATTAATCTCACGTTAATAAATCATTTGATTTATTTACACTTTTTGATTGCTACCATTAACTCACTAACCCCTTCGAGTTGTTATATCAATTTTGGCAACCGAAAACAGCGTTGGGAAAACACTGTTGTAACGTGGGTGGCAATATTATACAGAAATATTATAAAAGCACCAGAATTTATGCTAAAAAAAGCATAGCGATAAAAAACAGTAACTGTTACACTTTTAACTAACGTTTAATAACATAATGCGTATTGATGAAAAACTTAATTCAACTTGCTGAAAAAGATTATATAAGCAAAGGATTGCACCGAAAATGCTATCATCATCCAGATGATCTTAGTAAATGTATCAAAGTTAATTATAACGATGGTGCTGAAGAAGAGACAAATCGTGAAATTGCCTATTATAAACATCTTATGAACCGCAAAATCTCATGGGATGTATTAGCCAAATATTATGGCCCCGTTGTCACTAATTTTGGTCAAGGGCATGTTTTTGAACTTATTCGTGACTATGATGGAAGAATTTCCACGCCATTAGAAAAGTACCTTTCCGACGAACAGTTAACTAAACAACATTATGATGCGCTAGTAATGTCGCTTAAAGCATTAAAAGCCGCATTGCTAAAAGATCGCATTATTACTATGACGATTAAAAGCAAAAATATTTTATTTCAACATTTAACAACTGAAAAAAGTCGCTTAATTATTATTGATAATATTGGTAATTCGACTTTTATTCCTATTGCTAATTATGTCGGCTTTTTTGCAAAAGCAAAAATTGAACGCACTTGGCAACGATTTTTATCGTCGCTTATTCGGGAAAATAGACATAATTCATTAATGACTAAATTAATTGATGAAGTGAATCATTAAGCCTAACTTCGGCAATTGTACCTGTTTTATGGTCTTGCCGATTTCTTAATGTGAATTTTCCTTGATGTAATTTAGTGATGCGGCTAACAATACTTAAGCCTAGCCAATCCCATCATGCTTACTCTTCCATTCCCAAAAAAGTTGAGGAAAGGGGTTTTTGAAGCCTTAAATCAGCAAAAATTATGGTTTCAGCAAGCTAAACTAGCAAAATCTACTTTCTATTAAAGTACTGATGACTGAGTGAGCTTACCTCGGTACAAATAGGTATTTTATTAGGCTATTTTTAGATCAGGCGGATTCATTCATTTGTGATGTGATGAGTGGAATCTTACAGGCATAAAAAAATCTGCATTAGCAGATTTCAACATGTTTGAAGTTGGCTCCTCCAACAGGACTTGAACCTGTGACATACGGATTAACAGTCCGCCGTTCTACCGACTGAACTATGGAGGAACCGAAAGGTTGCGCGTATATTATAGATTTAATGTTGCAATGTCAATAGCTAAATATTTTTTTTGTTGAATTCCTTTCTTTAGGATAATCAAGAAGTCGGATATCCTTAAATAAATGGCGTTGCCTTAATAATTGTTGTGGGTGCGAACCCAGTTCTTGTTGTGGAATAATCTGTTTAAGATCGCGGTAATATTGAACCCAATAAGGTAAAATTTGATTTGTTGTTAAATCACTAAAATTCATTGGGTATAACTCAAAATAATCGCAACCTTGCGCTGTTTTAAATGAATAACTAATTAATTCACTACAATAAAATCCAGCGGCATTAGGGTGAAAACTATGATTGTAAGGCGAACCTAAACAATTTTTTGCTCGCACGATTGCCTTTTTTATCATTGCTAAATCATGGATTCTGCCAATAATATTATGTTTAGCTGCACTAACAAAATCAGGCAAAGGCCGTTCAATGACACCACATTTTTGTGTTGCCTCAATAACGATATTATTTCCAATATACAACCCCACATGGTTAATACTTCTTGTTATCTCATCCATGTTGGGCTCTGCACCAGAACAGCTTACGGCGTTATTAAACGCGTTATCTTCTTTAATACTTTGGAAGATAATATCGCCATATTGTAACTTATTGGTTTTTAGCACGATATTTCCATAGCGAAAACATTACACCAGTTGCGATAATAAATTTAAGTGCATCAATACCGACAAATGGGAAGTAACCAACTTCTAGCGCATCAATAAAAGTAATATGCAGATAGCCCATTAAATACACAACACCAAATACAAATAACAATTGATGCGCGCAAGCAAATGCAATTAAGCCTAGAATAAAGTGTCGATCATAACCTTTTTCCGCAGCAAAACCAGCTAAGTAAGCGCTAAAGACATAACCATATAAATAACCAGATGACGGCGAAGCAAGAGCCATAATGCCACCGCTACCATTGGCAAATAGTGGTAATCCCATTGCACCTAAAAAGAGGTATTGGAGTATGGCTAATGCACCTAATTTACGTCCCAAAAAAGCACCAATTAACAATACGGCTAATGATTGTAATGTAAATGGAACAGGATAAGTGGGAATACTAATATTAGCTGCAGCGCCTAATAGTAGCGCTGCGCTAGTTGTAGCCAATAGTTTACGTTGCCAAGAGGATAGGTTAACCAGTGTTGTGATAAATGTTGGATAATAAGATGTCATTTGTTGTTTCATTGTTTTTTACCTTTAATACATAAATGTCAACCTATAATAGCGCAACAACCCACAATGTAAACAAATTTAATTAAAAATAGTTTACATTTTAGCTGTAAAAAAACGTTATCATCACCCTAAATAAAGGGTGTGATATCACAACATAATGTTTTATTTAAATTAAGTAAGGATTGCTCACGCGCTCATGACCAAAGCTCGACATAGGTCCATGACCCGGCACGAAGATAAAGTCATCACCAAGAGGCAATAATTTATTGGTAATTGATGAAATAAGATCGGCATGATTGCCTTGTGGAAAGTCTGTTCGGCCAATACTACCATTAAAAAGCACATCGCCAACAAAAGCAATTTTATCTTTTGCATTGATAAATACAACATGACCTGGTGTGTGACCGGGGCAGAAAAGCACATCAAGTATAATGTTACCGACTTTGATTTGTTCACCTTCTTTTAACCAACGATCCGGCAAAAAGCTATCAGTATAAGGAAAACCAAATTGCATACATTGTTGTGGTAAAGCCGCTAACCAAAATTCATCTTCTTGGCTTGGCCCAATAATTTTCACATCGTAATGCTTTGCTAATTCAACGGCAGCACCAACATGATCTAAATGCCCATGAGTTAATAAAATCTGTTTAATATTTAAGCCAAGTTTTTCAACGGCTTTTTTTAGTAGCTCGGGTTCACCACCGGGATCGACAAACGCTGCCTCGTTTGTTTCATCACACCAAATAATGCTACAATTTTCTTGGAAAGCTGTAACGGGAATGATTTGATACTGAAACATATAATTATCTCCTTGTTATTTGGTAATGAGCCGTTAAATTTTGACCATCTTGTTTTTTTAATTGAGCAAAAATCATGCTCGATAGCATAGTCACGACACCCAGTATAACAAAGCTTAATTGAAATGCGTGAATGGTCGATGTTGAATTGCTAAATAATCTGACTAATACTGCGCCAAACCCAGTACCAAAACTGATGGCAAGTTGTTGATTTACAGCCATTAAGCTATTACCGCTACTGGTGGTTTCCCCTTGCAAGTTAGCTAACGTTATACTATTCATTGCGGTAAATTGCATTGAATTGATTCCGCCAATGAAAAATAGCAACACACCACATATTACTAGCGGTGTGTCGAGATTGAGTAGTGATAATAAAAGAATAAAAATCCCCGCAAAAATCGTGTTAGCAACCAATACCAAGCGATAACCAAAACGTGTAAGAAGACGAGTAATAAAGAGTTTTGTAAAAATTGACGCTATCGCCATTGGTACCAACATCATGCCAGCAAAAATTGCTGAGTAACCAAATCCAACTTGCAGAAATAATGGAATCAGAAAAGGCACGCCCGAAATGCCTAATCGACAAACTAAATTGCCAATAATGCCAATTTTAAAGGTGCGAATATCAAATAAAGAGAGTGGAAACAACGGCGCTTGCTTCTTTTTGGCATAGCCATAGTAAATAAATAGAAAAATAATGCAGACGATAACCAGCGCGAACGGCAAAGCATATTGCTGGCTTTGGCTTAGATATTCGACGCTTAATGTTGCGCTGATAAATGCGATAACAATAAATAAAAAGCCGAATGAATCAAACGGCATTGCTTCGCCTTTGATGTTTGGCATGTATTTTACGCTGACGATTATGCCTAAAATGCCTATTGGCAAATTAATCAAAAAGATCCAATGCCAACTTACCATTTCAACAAGATAGCCGCCTAAAACCGGCCCTAATACTGGGCCAATTAAGCCAGGAATGGTTGCGGTATTTAATGCGGCTAAAAATTCGTCACGTTTAAATGCCTTAATCAAAACCAAACGCGAAACGGGCACCATCATTGAACCGCCAATGCCTTGAATCACTCTTGATATATCTAATAAAATTAATGTATTAGATAAAGAGCAAAATAGCGATCCCAAAGTAAAAAGCAATACCGACACAACAAACACATTTTTTGTGCCAAATTTGTCAGACAAAAAACCACTTAGCGGAATAAACAGCGCTAATGTTAACGCATAACAGATCACTGCCGATTGCATATTCAATGGTGATTCATTGAGTGCGTTAGCCATGGTTGGCAGGGCGGTGTTTAAAATCGATGTATCAAGCGCTTGCATAAAAAAAGCGAATGCAGCGATCCAAGGTAATATTGGGTACACAAAAGGAGGTAACTGTAATTCGCTATTCATTTTATTCAGCCTAATATTGATTTGAGTTGCACAAAAAGTTGACTATAGCGCTGAGACATAAAGTACCACCTTAATGATTCATAACCTGTTAATAATTAACTAGTTAATTATTCTGATGGATCTAGAATTTTCATTCTATTGATTCGACTAAATAGCGTCAAGGTATTTGTTAGTATTGTATTGCTAATTTGCATGGGATCTTCCATGCGCAATTGACAAAGAATATTAAAAATATCAACGATATTTTCAGGGCGGTTTATTTGACCTTGTCGACCACTTAACGGCATATCAGGTGCATCGGTTTCAAGTACCAAGCTTTCAAGTGGTAGCTGAGCAATGGTTTGCCGTGTTTTACTTGCTCTAGCGTAACTGATTACTCCACCTACACCAATATAATAACCTAATTTAACAAACTGCATTGCTTGTTGAAAGCTGCCTGAAAAACCATGGATTACCCCACGACATGGCAAATTGGCTTGGCGTAATTCATGATAGACAACATCGTGCGTTTTACGTGAATGAATCAAAACGGGCAAGTCATATCGCTTAGCTAAATCCAACTGCGCACGAAAAAAATCGAGTTGCCGTTGCCAATCGACGGAAAGATCATAACGATCTAAACCAATTTCGCCAATAGCAACTAACTTTTTAGGGGAAGCACTAACAATATCCGATAATTCATCCAGATCAGCAAGGCTGTGTGGATAAATAGGATGTAAGCCAAGCGCGGCATAAAGTTCACTATACTGCTTCGAGAGTTGCAAAATTTGACTAAAATGTTCTGTCGATACGGCAGGGATAATTAAGCTCGCAATCTTAGCTTGTCGAACATGATGTATTGAATTATCAAGATCGGTCACAAAAGCAGGAAAATTGAAATGGCAATGTGTATCAATAAACATTATGCCTCCTATTCATCTGTAACTTGATGTAATAATATCGGTAGTAAAAATCGCTGAGCAAAATGTATTATTTGCTCAATTAATGAATCGGTTAACTCAGGATATAGCCTTGCGTAATAACTATCGCATTCAGCCGAAAGGTATTGCCCACCTTGCCAAGTCGCCAATAATTTGCTGATGGCTTTTTCACTAGGCTCAATGCCTGCTGTTTTCGGATTATATGCGGTTATCAACCAACTCCATGCACTTTGTAATGGCATCAATAGCGGTTGATTAATACCTTGTATGTAGCCTTTAACAAGATCCGTTAATATCGTTAATGCAAGGGACTCATCAATATGCAAAAAACGCCATTGGCTGTCTTTTTGCCCATAAAGGCGACTTTGGCTATCGGTGTTGTCGCCATTTAAAATGCAATAAACTAAATGGTCTATCCATAGCGAAATACCATCACGAATAGAAAGATTAGCCGGTCGCCAAGTAAAAATACCATCCTCTTGAATATGGGTTAACCAACCTTGCAATTGACAACACTGTTCATCTATAGCAATGGTTAAATTAACTTCCAACGTTGATGGATTCCTTCTCTCGTCAATAATTTTATTGGCTAAGGGCTGTAATGATTCACATAACTCATCATAAATAATCTCACCAAATGCGCCATCAGGTAACTCGCCTGTTAGTGTCAGGCGGCTATAAAAATTATTTGCGTCTGGCGAATCCTTAGCAATCATTTCATTTAAAATTTGTAAATTAAGTTGATAGCGTTTTAAGTTATCCAGACTAAAATTTTCAGTATCTGGTAGCGTATCATCTAAATAATTTACATAAAAATTAAAACGTTTTTGTAAAAAGAATCGAATAGAATGTTGATAAAATCGTTTTAACTCATCTAAATTAATATTATCAACAGTGATAGGGGTGACATCGCTAATAAATGACTGACTTTCCCCAGATTGCAGCGCTGCCGGTAACCATTCATCGGCATAACTTCTAGGCTCATTTAAAAAATTCTGTGGATTAAATGGTGTTCGGGTATGTAACGTTCTTAAAGAATCAATTAAATGATCCTTTTTATCTAAATCTTTATTCGTCGTGTTTTCATAACGCTGCACAAGGTAATCCCAAAGTTCATCGATTAAAACCGACGGATAGCGTTCGCTATTATCTTTCATATCGCGACCAATATAACTGATATATAGCAGATTTTGTGCTGACAAAATAGCTTCTAAAAAAAGATAACGGTCATCAATGCGCCGACTACGATCGCCTCGCCGAGGATGTTGTGCAATTAAATCAAAATCTAAAGGTAAAGACGTTCTTGGGTAATCACCATCATTCATGCCTAACAAACATACCAATTTAAAAGGAATAGAGCGCATTGGCATCATGGTACAAAAATTTATTTTACCGACTAAAAATCGATGCGCTAAGTGGTTTTGTTCTAATCGTGATTGCATGGCATCATGCAAAATGGTTATTGAGATATTATCGGTAAAATTAGCATTTAAACCACTACTAATCAGTTTTTCCCATTCGTCTTGTATCATTAATAAAATAGATTCACGCGATGGATTACTCACAAAAAAGTCATTGATAAGCTCAATACAGCAACCTAGCCATGCTGATAATGGTTTATCTTCACTTAAAATATTCAACCATTTACGTACAGAGCTGATAAACTCTGCTAACTGACCTATTAACTCAGCATCTAAGCCTGTCGCGCCATCATAAGGTAATATCTGTTGCCAACCACCTTGCTCACTATTCATGGTATAACCAAGTAATAAACGCTCAATCCCAAATAGCCAACTATGTGCATTTTCTAAACCAACACGAATACCAGACTCAATAATCCAAGTATGTAATAAGGTTAGTTGTGACTCACTTATTGCAAATTTTTCAGCAATTGCAGGGATTTCTAACAGATTAAATAACTCTTCAGCGGTAAAGCGACTTTCAGTAAATTTTAAAATAGCAAAAAAGCCTTGCACGATAGGGTCGATATTTCGAGCTTTCTGATCCGAAATGGTAAACGGCAAATAGCGTTGTCCTTCTGCATTACCAAATACTGAACGAATATAAGGCACATATTTATCAACATCTGAAACCATGACAATACAATCGCGTAATTCGAGTGAGGGATCGGCATCAAATACTGATAGCAAATAATCATAAAGCACTTCAACTTCACGCTGTTCGCTATGGCAAGCGTGAAACGTTATCGATCTATCTGCTTTATCAACATCGTTTTTTGTGTGATTTGTTGGATAAAGCTCCAAAATATCTTGCTGAATAGCATGTAATAAACAATCTCGTTCATTATCCGCAAAAATATCAATATCCTGTTTATTACTGAATTCTTGCAACAAAAATAAATTATCTCGCCCCAATTTTCCCCAAGATGTTAATAAGGGGTTTGGAATATTATCAGGGGAACTCTGCCCATCAGACAACTGTTTTTCAACAATATCACCCCAATACCATTTACAAGGGTTATTAAACATCAAATGAACATCAATATGTTGCCCAAGAGCGGAGAGTAATGAAAGGTAAATCGGTGGTAACGACGTAATACCAAAGATGTAAACCCGTCTAGGCAAACTGTTCAATTTTGAGTGATCGAAGTGAGCATCTAACAAAATATCTAGCATCTGTTGATAAATATTGGCACGATGATAAGGCTGGCTAATTAAAACAAGTTGTCGCCATAGTTCTGCTTGCCAAGTTTCATCAGGATGATGATTTAATTCGCCTACCCTCTGATTGGCTTCCCATTTAGCTAGCCAGTCTGGGCGATACACTAAATACTGGTCAAACAAGCGTGCAATTCGTGTTGCTAATTGGTACTGTTTTCGTTCTTCCTTATCAATATTAAGATAATGTTTAATCCTATCAAATTCAGGTTGTTCAATAATTTTCGGCAATAAATAATATAAACGCCAAGTCATTGATTCAACACTATAACTATTTTCAATTGGCGCATCAGGTAGCAGCACTTGATATAATTGCCAAATAAATTGACTAGGAAAGGGAAAATCAACATTAGCAACAATACCAAGATCGTTAGCCAACTCAATTTGTAACCACTGCGCCATGCCTTGACTTTGCACAATAACCATATCAGGCGTAAACACCTGTTCTAATGGATCTCTGCGCATTAACTCACTGATTAATGACTTGAGTAAATCGACTTGATTTGAATGATAAATAGTAAACATAGTTACATTAATATTAAAATAATGAAATTGATTATCGCCGATTGCTGTTAATAAATCTAGCTACGATACGAATAGTAAAAGCCTTTTCACTAATCCTTAATAAAAAAGTTGAGGAAAGGGGTTTTTGAGGGGGTAAAATTGTCTAAAAAATACAAAAACCATCAATATTACACAATAATTAAGCAACAAATCAATTGCTTACAAAAGTTAACAAAAAAAAGATGCAGATTTTTGGAGAGGATATTTATACTTGACTTAAATCTTCGGATAGACTTGATTGTATTCTAGTCAAATCGATAAAAAGTTAAAATAAAATAATAGTTTTTATTTGCAGAGAGTATTACATGAGCTATAATTCACTACAACAGCCAACAGCCCTTTGGACAACTAAATCAAATATCGCGCAGATTGGTTCGTTTTTTCACCGTATTTTCTTTTTCTTCCGAATTTTAAAGACAAAAATTTTTGCAAAATTATGCAAAAATGCAAACCAAAACATCAATTTATCCCGTCGGATGATTTTAGGGTTGCCGTTAGTTCTTACATTGCTATTCACTTCCTATCATTCTTTGGCGCTCACTGCTAAAACAACACGTAATGTCATCCAAGGTAGTGCACCATATTTGACTTTTGACGGGGGGGTTACTCGTGCAACTAACGCAGACGAGTTGCTGGCCATAACCTTGTCCGATGGTACTCGTATCACGCCGAGCACAAATCCATCAAATCCAATTCAGTTACCTAATGGTAGTGATAGCTTTGCCGACATTGTCATGTCAGTGCCTGTTGGAGCCGATTCAATTGCATTAAATGCGCTCATTGGCCCCCCGAATAATTATTGGGCGGATGATGATGGAGATGGACAGGGTCGTGGTGATATTACTGTTACAGGGAATTTAGAATTACATATTGCTAATAAAATGAGCCGTGGAGTTGACCGACGAGACAAGCTTGATATATGTTATGCGCCATATAAAGTCATTTTGGAAAGTTCAGGGGGAACATTAAGTACGCGTTACGGCTTTCCTAATAGCAGTAATTTTAGTGCTAGCAGCGTGACTTATCACATCACCCCTAAGGCATCGCCCAAGGCTTGTTTTGCAAGGCCTAGTCAGACATTTGGTTCAGATGATGAGCAATATTGGCCGGGGTATCATTTTGCTGGTCCATCAAACATCTGGAACCCTGTTAAAGGTTTTCTGGTTCAGTCTACAGAGCCATCAGGTTATCATAAAAACTTCCCTACTACAGGTGCTAATAACTTATATTTTGACTTAGATATAGGTGGTATAAATGCAAATGAGTTAAGTTGGTCTCCCGTCACTCATAGTGGTATTACTGCTACCATGACGCCACACATAAGAGGTATCAACGTGAGGGTTAAGTTAACGGGTCCTGTCGCTACTTCAGCGCAGATGAGTTCTGATTCTCCAGATATTATACCTCGCCCCGCTTTGCCAGCGACCTTCGAGTTAGTTGGTCGAGATAGTAATGGTCGTGCTGTTATCAAGTATGGGTTCACTTTAAAGCAGTGGTTCGTCAACCGGGGCGGTGACAGGAAGACTGGTCTGAACGATTATTCTAATTCATCATCTTGGTGTAATAGTGTAGGTTACCAAATGCCAAGGGTAAGGGATTTAACTAATGCGCAGTGTACGGGGTCTGGTTCAGCTTTTTATTGTCAAGGTGCAGAGGGTGCTACGCCATCTTCACCTGGTAATCATTACCAGCGTCGAATTGACAGTGGTTTCTTCACCGAGTGGGGCCGCATGGGCTACTGGGACGCTGCCAACTTTGCTGGCGGCGGCCTGTACTGGACGAGCGATGCTGGAAGTGATGGCAACCAGTTCACTGTGACCGCGTACTCTGGTGGCGTCATGTGGGACGACCCGAGCAAAAAAAACCAATTTCGTTCTTTGCTCCTCGGCCCTTAAACCTTAGGCCGGAGCCGTTATGGGCTAATATCGCCGAGGTTATTTAAGAAAAAGTTGCCGCGCAAGGTGCAACCCTCGCTCACTCACGAAGTGGGCGAGCTAAATAACTAAGCGAATTGATTGTATAATCGATTAGCTCAACCGCACAATCCAAAATCACATTCCTTTTCCAAATCCTAAAAAAAGGTGAGGAAAGGGGTTTTTGAAGCCTTAAAATTATAAAAAATCGCCTAAAATCGACAAAAATACCATTTTTTGTTGAAGTTTAAGCCCCAACTCAAATTCGTGGGTTGCAACGTATTGATGCCTGAGTAAGATCACCACGGCAAACAAAAACACACATCACGATATTTTAGATCTTTACAAAGATTTGCAAAATCGATTAAAAAAAAGTTGCGGTGATGTTGGAGGAATTTTATACTTTTAGCGACGTACCGATTTGTAACGGGTATAAAAATCACCAAAATAAAAAATTCAAATAAAACATCAAAGTAGCTTGACAGGAAATACTCGATGCCTTATAATTTTCCACATACCACATACCACATACCACATGTCCAAACTATACTTTAAATATAGCCAATACCGAGTATAGTTGTTTATTTATTGACCTATCCTTATTTTTCCGCCGACTTTCAAAATCAGCATTTTTTGTTGGATCAGGCCGTCGATCAAATTTGTCGTGCCGGATCGTGCTAGCGTTATCATCGATCTTCTTGCTGCTTTCAGCTTTCAGTAGTCAGGCTTTAACGCCGCAAACAACGCGTAATGTCATCAACGGTAGTGCGCCGTATTTAACTTTTGACGGGGGACGTACTCGTGTAACTAACGTTGACGCGTTGTTGTCGATAACGTTGCCTAGTGGTACACGTATCACACCAAGTACCAACACATCTAGCGCACAAAATCCAATCCAGTTGCAATATCCTAATAGGAGTTTCGCCGACATAGGCATGTACATGCCACTGAATACCCGTTCGGTCGCATTAAGTACGCTTATTGGTCCGCCATATAATTATTGGGGTGATGATGATGGAGATGGACAGGGGAGTGATGGTATTACTGCTACGGGGCGTTTAACATTATCTATCGTCGATAAAGAGGGCAATGCCGTCGACCGACAAGATATGTTGACGATTTGTGGTGCGCCTTATAAAGTCACGTTGTCCAGTACCGCTGGAACCTTAAGTACGCGTTACGGTTTTCCTAAGAGTCGTAGTTTTAGTGCTAGTCGTGCGACTTATTACATCACCCCTAAGGTATCGCCGACAGTTTGTTTTGCGAGGTCAAGTTTGAGTTTTGGTTCAGGTCAATATGCTGGCCCATCAAACATTTGGAATCCAGCTAGGGGCTTCCTCGTCCAGTCTACAGTCCCATCTGATTATCATAGAAACTTTCCTACTACTGGCGCTCATAATTTATACTTTGACTTAGATATAGGTGGTGTAAATGCTAATCAGTTAAGTTGGCCTTCTGTCACTCATAGTGGTATTACTGCTAGCATGACGCCAAATTCTAGTACAAGCGTGCGTGTTAAGTTAACGGGGCCCGTCGCCACTCCAGCGCAGAGGGATTCATCTTCTCCGGGTAATATACCTCGTCCGGCTTTGCCAGCGACCTTCGAGTTAGTTGGTCGAGATAGTCGTGGTAACGCAGTTATCAAGTATGGATTTGAGTTAAAGCAGTGGTTCGTCAACCGGGGTACTAATGGATACACTTATTCTAATTCATCATCTTGGTGTAATCGTATCGGTTATTCGATATCAAGAGTAAGGGATTTAACCAACGGGGTTCGTGCAGAAAGTGAGCCTATATCAGGCGCCCGCCCATCAGCTTCTTGGGAGAATTACATGCGTCATATTGATGCAGGTTTTTTTTCCGAGTGGGGCAACATGAGCCACTACACGGATGCCAGCTTTCCCAGCGACTACTCCTCCTTCTACTGGACGAGCGATGCAACGGGTAGCAGCCAGTTCGGTGTGCATTCGTACAATGGCTACATCAGTTGGGACAGCCCGAGCTACAGCTATTACGTTGTTTGCGCCTCAGTTCTTAGACCTTAGGCCTTATTTCTTAGCCCTTGGGGCACCGAGGCCGATGTGGACTAATATCGCCGAGGTTATTTAAGAAAAGGTTGCCGCGTAAGGTGCAATCCTCGCTCACTCACGAAGTGGGCGAGCTAAATAACTAAGCGAATTGATTGTATAATCGATTAGCTCAACCGCACAATCCAAAATCACATTCCTTTTCCAAATCCTAAAAAAAGGTGAGGAAAGGGGTTTTTGAAGCCTTAAAATTATAAAAAATCGCCTAAAATCGACAAAAATACCATTTTTTGTTGAAGTTTAAGCTCCAACTCAAATTCGTGGGTTGCAACGTATTGATGCCTGAGTAAGATCACCACGGCAAACAAAAACACACATCACGATATTTTAGATCTTTACAAAGATTTGCAAAATCGATTAAAAAAAAGTTGCGGTGATGTTGGAGGAATTTTATACTTTTAGCGACGTACCGATTTGTAACGGGTATAAAAATCACCAAAATAAAAAATTCAAATAAAACATTAAAGTAGCTTGACAGGAAATACTCGATGCCTTATAATTTTCCACATACCACATACCACATACCACATGTCCAAACTATACTTTAAATATAGCCAATACCGAGTATAGTTGTTTATTTATTGACCTATCCTTATTTTTCCGCCGACTTTCAAAATCAGCATTTTTTGTTGGATCAGGCCGTCGATCAAATTTGTCGTGCCGGATCGTGCTAGCGTTATCATCGATCTTCTTGCTACTTTCAGCTTTCAGTAGTCAGGCTTTAACGCCGCAAACAACGCGTAATGTCATCAACGGTAGTGCACCGTATTTGACTTTCGACGGTGGTCGTACTCGTGTGACTAACGTCGACGAGTTGCTTGCTATAACCTTGCCCAATGGTACTCGTATCATGCCGAGCACAAACCCATCAAACTCATCAAACCCAATCCAGTTACCTAATGCTAGTGATAACTTCGCCGATATTGTCATGTCAGTGCCTGTTGGAGCCAATTCAGTTGAATTAAACGAGCTTATTGGCCCACCGAATAATTATTGGGTGGATGGTGATGGTGGTATTACCGCTACAGGAGATTTAAAATTATTTATTGTTGATAAAAGGGGCAATAAAGTTGGCCGACGAGACATGGTTGATATTTGTGACGCGCCTTATAAAGTCACGTTGTCCAGTTCAGGGGGAACATTAAGTACGCGTTACGGTTTTCCTAAGAGTCGTAATTTTAGTGCTAGTAGTGCAACTTATTACATCAATCCTAAGGCATCGCCGACGGTGTGTTTCGCGAAGCCTAGTTTGCGATACGGTAGAACTTCAGATGACGCTAGATACCGTGGACCATCAAACATCTGGAATCCAGATAAGGGTTTCCTCGTCCAGTCTACAGTCCCATCTGATTATCATAGAAACTTTCCTACTACTGGCGCCCATAATTTATACTTTGATTTAGATATAGGTGGTGTAGACGCAACATCGTTATCTTGGCCTGATGTTGTCCATCCAAGTGGTATAACCGTCAGGCTCCGCGTAACATCAGCAGGAACCGTGCGCGCAAGGCTAGTTGGCCCTGTTGCCACTTCATCGCAAATAAGTTCTTCTTCTCCGGGTAATATACCCCGTCCATCTTTACCTGCTATTTTTGAGTTAGTTGGTCGAGATAATAGTGGTCGCGCTATTATCACTTATGGATTTGGGTTAAAGCAGTGGTTCGTCAACAGGGGAGATTATTGGGCGGATTATGCTACTCAAAATGCATGGTGTTCTAGTATAGGTTACCAGATGCCAAGGGTAAGGGATTTAACCAACGCGGTTCGTGCAGATATAAATCCTCCTCCAGTAGGCGCCCCCCCATCTGCTTCTTGGAGCTATTACATGCGTCATATTGGCGCAGGTTTCTTCACGGAGTGGGGCTACATGAACGGTTACACCGGTGCCAGCTTTGCCAACAACATCTACTGGACGAGCAATGCTACGGGTAGCGACCAGTTCTCTGTGCTCTCGCGCCATGGCTACCTCAATTGGTTCAGCCCGAGCGACAGAGTTTACGTTGTTTGCGCCTCGGTCCTTAGTCCTTGAGCCGCCGAGGCCGATAGGGACTAATATAGCTAAGGTTATTTAAGAAGGGGTGGCAGCGCAAGCGCCACCCCTCGCTCACGAAGTGGGCGAGCTAAATAACTAAGCGAATTGATTGTATAATCGATTAGCTCAACCGCACAATCCAAAATCACATTTCTTTTCCAAATCCTAAAAAAAGGTGAGGAAAGGGGGTTTGAAGCCCTTAAATTAGCTATTTAGCCCAAATATTACAACCTTATCACCCGATCAAACAACGGATTATCCGTTAACCGGTGCGTGACCATTAACAGCGTCTTGCCTTGGCAAGTTTGTTTGATAAGCGCAATAATTTGCTGTTCAGTTTGCTGATCAAGGCTTTCGGTTGGTTCGTCCATTAAAACTAATGGCGCGTTGTGCAATAACGCTCTAGCAATACCAATACGTCGAATTTCACCACCTGAAAGTGAGCGTCCACCTTGCCCTAATGGTAAGTCCAAACCCTGTTCAGTTGTCAGCAGTTTCGACAGCTCGACTTGGTGTAAAACATCGGCTAGTTGTTTGTCAGTCGCGGATGGATTACCGATTAATAGATTTTGCCTTAGCGTATCGCTAAAGATGGTGATAACTTGTGGCACAACAGCAATTGTTTGGCGTAATGTGGCTTCGTCAAGTTGATTAATTGGGATGTGGTTTATCAAGATATCGCCAGAAGCTGGTTCCCAAGTGCGAGTAACTAGACTGAGTAGTGTCGATTTACCGCAGCCGGTTTTACCGATTAAGCCAATATGTTCGCCAGCCTCAATGGTTAATGAAAAATGGTTTAATACCTCAAAGGGTTGATTGGGGTAACTAAAACAAATGTCATCAAATTGGAGTGTTGCTGTTGTAAAGTCTATGCTTTTGCCTTGCTGGACAAATTTGATATCAGGCGTTTGACTAAATAGCGCTGTTGTTCGTGATGCTGATGCTAACACTTGCCCTAAAAAGATAAATGCGCCAGGAATGGGTGCCAAAATTTCGCTACTAGCAAGGCAGACAAAGACAAACAGCGCAACTAAAGGCGATAATGTGTACTGGGTGATAAGCCAAAGCACCAATAAAGTCAAGAAACCAGCTATTAATACTACAAGCGAACTGGATAACGCCATTAATGTTGATTGGCGTTTTTGGTGATAAAGCCACTCTGACTCAAGCTGGTCTAGCTTTGCCCGATAACGATCTTGGGCATTAAATAACGTCAGTTCAGCTTGGCCTTGTAGATAATTAATTAATAGCGATCGATATTCACTTTGTTGTTTAGCTAAGGTTTCGCCCAGGTGTTTTCCGGCATGATAGAAAACCACAGGAACTGCAAGCAGAGTGATTGTGAGCACAATGCTGATAATTAAGGCAATAGGAAAGTTGATATAACTCAACCCCACAAATAGTGCCACTATCATGACTAGTGCGGTGACGATTGGTGAAAAAAGTTTTAAATACAGATGATCGAGCGCATCAATATCAACAATAAAGCGATTAAGTAGGTCGGCTTTTTGATATTGGGCTAATTGATTATTGCTAAGCGGTAAAATCTTTTTAAATGCTAATGTTCTTAAATAAGCTAAGATTTTGAAGGTCGTGTTATGATCGACCAAACGTTCAGCATAACGAGACGCGGTTCGTATAATTGCAGCCGCTCGCACACCGGCGGCAGGTAATAGGTAATTAAAGGTATATAAACCTGCTGCACCGACAACCGCAGTAGAGGCTAAAAACCATCCTGATAAAGAAAGCAAAAAAACGCTAGCAAATAGTGTAAGAATGGATAAGCTTAGGCCAAGAACGATGTGCCAAAAGTAGTGCTTATAAAGTGCAATATAGGGGCGTAATAGTGTTAGCATAAGCTCTCCTTAACTGCGTTAAGCTTTCCTTTCGATAATGTCCAGACTTGATCAAAATCAGGCATATCGTCATATTGATGGGTAATGGTGATGCTATTTGTGGCAATATGGTAAGGCGCTAATTGTTGAACGGTTTGTTTGTCTAAACTTGCTGTTGGTTCATCAAGGATGAGGAGTTGGCAAGGTTTTAGCATTGCTCTGGCTAGCGCGATACGTTGGGCTTGCCCGACCGATAATCGTACAGCATCTTCGCCGACTTGCGTGTCTACGCCATCAGGTAAATTAGTGATCACATCTGATAATTGTGCTTTTTGGATGACGTCGTTCAGCTCGTTATCGGTTGCTGTTGGTTTACCAAGCAATATATTTTCACGGATAGAGCTATTGATGAGGTAAGGATTTTGCCCAATCCAACTGATTTGTTGTTGCCAACAGGCTAAATCAAGCTGATTAAATTCGATACCATTAATTTTTAGTGAACCTTGATAAGGCAAGAAGCCAAGCAGTACTTGCATTAATGAGCTTTTGCCTTCACCACTGGTGCCAATTAATGCCAGTTTAAATGGTGCTTGTAATGAGAAAGTAAGTGGACCAACAATCGGCATAGATTCATTAGATAGCACAATAAGATCTTTGGCTTCGATGGTTTTTAATGAATCGGTTTTTGTGTTCTCACTATCAATTTGTTGTGGTAACTTTTTATTTAAAAAGGTTTCGATGTTATCTGCTGCCGCAATAGCTTCAGCTTTAGCATGGTAATAAACACCTAAATCACGCAGTGGTTGGAAATATTCTGGCGCTAAAATTAAGGCAAAAAAACCGGCAAATAAGGTTACCGTGCTATTGTAAGCACCAAAATTAAATTCACCTAAATAAGAAAAGCCAAAATAGACTGCTACAATAGCGATTGAAATTGAAGTAAAAAACTCCAAAACTGCAGATGATAAAAACGCCATTTTTAACACTTGCATGGTTTTTACACGAAAGTCTTCCGATGCTTGGGCTATTTGTTCGGTTTGTTGTTGGCCTTGGTTGAATAATCGGATGGTGCTTAGCCCTTTTAAACGATCTAAAAAATGTCCACTTAAATAAGCTAGCGCTTTAAAATGACGCCGATTTATATCCGCAGCCCCCATGCCAACTAAAATCATGAAAATAGGGATCAGTGGCGCAGTACAAAGCAAAATAACGGCAGCGGCCCAGTTAAAAGGGAAGATTGCAATACAAATTAAGATCGGCACCATGCTTGCTAAACGCATTTGTGGTAGGTAGCGAGCAAAAAAGTCATGCAAATTATCAACTTGCTCAATAACTAATGTGCTCCATGCGCCAGTTGTGCTTTGGCTTAAATAAGCTGGGCCAAATCGTTCAAACTGATCGATGATTTTTTGTCGAATTTGTTGGCGGATCTTTTGCCCTAAGGTAAAGTTGATCTTTTCACGAAGATAAATAAGTAAGCCTCGCGCTAATAAAATAACGATTAAGGCTAAAAAGTAAGGAAGAACAGCCAAGAAAGGACGCTGCTCAATGATTAGTTTTTGCAGAATGATCGCTAAAAAAGCCGCTTGGGTAATCATTAACAGGCTTAGTAAAAAGCCTGATAAAACCGAGGCGCGTAAATCTGACTTATGCGTTTTTGTGTGCTGTTTTAACCAACTTAGCAAATACGTTTGACGTTTTTTATCCAGTGACATGCTATTTAATTAGTGCTATTTCAAATTGTCTAAATAATGTTCAGCGTCTAATGCTGCCATACACCCCGTTCCTGCTGATGTGATTGCTTGTCGATAGATATGATCCATCACATCACCTGCTGCAAAAATGCCTTCTACACTTGTTTGTGTTGCATTACCTTGGGTGCCAGATTTTACTTTGATATAACCGTTATCAAGCTCAAGTTGGCCATCAAAAATCGCGGTGTTGGGTTTATGACCTATCGCAATAAACACGCCCATAACCGAGAGATCTTCGGTAAGGTTAGGATCTTGGCTGCTTTTTAATCTAACGCCTGTTACGCCCATGTTATCGCCAAGGATTTCGTCGATAACTTGATGGGTGTGTAAGATGACTTTGCCTTCTTGCACTTTTTGGGCTAAACGGTCCATTAAGATCTTTTCAGCTCTGAAGGTATCACGACGATGGATTAAGTGGACTTCGCTAGCTATATTGGCTAAATAAAGTGCTTCTTCAACCGCAGTATTACCACCTCCTACAACGGCAACTTTTTGATTACGATAGAAAAAACCGTCACAGGTTGCACAGGCCGATACCCCTTTGCTTTTAAAGGCTTCTTCAGACGGTAAACCAAGGTATTGAGCGGATGCGCCAGTTGCAATGATTAATGCGTCACAGCTATATTCGGTATCGCTGCCAAATAGTTTAAATGGTTTTTGGCTAAAATCGACCCGATCAATCTGATCTATAATGATTTCGGTATTGAAGCGTTCTGCATGTTGTTGCATTTTGATCATTAATTCAGGCCCCGTTAATTCTGGTGCTGCTGCTGGCCAGTTTTCAATTTCGGTCGTGGTCGTCAGTTGTCCACCTTGTTGAGTACCGGTGATTAGTACTGGTGATAAATTTGCTCGCGCTGCATAAACGGCTGCGGTATAGCCAGCAGGTCCTGATCCTAAAATTAATAAACGGGCGTGTTTGGTTTTCATTCTCTATCCTTTTTAATTCTGATAATATAGTCTAACTATATCTAGCGCAATTTATTCTGATAAGTCTAACATTATCAAGCGTCTTCGTGTAGAAAAATCGATTATTATAGTAATAGGTGAGGGTGATTACGTTGAAAAATGCAAAATAATGCTCGTTTTCTTTATGTTTTCACTTTTTTTAAATTAATCTGTATTTTTTAAAAGTTCATTTTGTTTATTTCGGCTTTTCTTGAGTTTAAAATAAAAATTTAAACGTTACGTTGCTTTCATTATTAGGTGACGTCATTTTTATTTAATGGGAAACAATATGAGCAACCTTTCAAAAGAAAAAATGGAATCTTTACTAGCTAAGATTACTTGGATACAAGAAATTCTAAATGCAACACAGCAACAGATTAATGATCGGCAGGTAGCGAATATTCTATCTGGTGTTGAATTTATTCTTGATTCGGTGTCAACCGATGCTGAAGTACTTTATAATACATTGAAATAATCCGCATTAATCTTTCTAACCTTCATCGCACCAAAAAAAGTTGAGGAAAGGGGTTTTTGAAGCCCTAAAATCACCAAATAATGTTGCTTAATTGCAACAAAAACCGAGATAAGTATATAATTACGGCTTGTCTAAAAAATAAATGAAACATTTATGCTCAATAAACAAATTAGCCTTATTATAGCTGGTGAACTGACTGTAAAACCAGAACAGGTTTTAGCTGCGATTCAATTGTTAGACGAAGGTAGCACCGTTCCTTTTATTGCCCGTTATCGAAAAGAGGTAACGGGCGGTCTTGATGATACTCAATTGCGTACTTTGGATGCTCGTTTAAGTTACTTACGTGAGCTGGAAGATCGTAAACAAACGATTTTAAAATCAATTGAGGAACAGGGTAAGTTAACGCCTGAATTGAATCAAAAAATCATCAATACGCTTAGTAAAACCGAACTTGAAGATCTTTATCTACCTTACAAACCTAAACGCCGTACTCGCGGTCAAATTGCGATTGAAGCAGGCCTTGAGCCTTTGGCTGACGATTTATGGCAAAATCCAACACTTGATCCTGAAATGGAAGCTGAAAAATATGTTAATTCAGAAAAAGGGATTGCAGATACGAAGTCAGCATTAGATGGGGCGCGTTATATTTTAATGGAGCGATTTGCTGAAGATGCTGCATTATTAGCGAAGGTACGGCATTATCTTTGGAACAATGCGCATTTAGTTTCACAAGTGGTAAGTGGCAAAGAAGAAGAGGGCGCAAAATTCCGAGATTATTTTGCACAAAGTGAACTTATTTCAAAAGTGCCTTCTCATCGAGCTTTAGCGATGTTTCGTGGTCGAAATGAAGGCTTTTTACAACTTTCACTCAGTGCCGATCCTCAATATGAAGAAGCACCGAAAGAGAGTTATTGTGAACAAATTATTACCGAGCATTTAGCTGTACGTTTCAATAATGAGCCTGCAGATAAATGGCGTAAAGCGGTGATTAATTGGACATGGCGTATTAAGATCTTAATGCACATGGAAACGGAATTAATGACGACTTTACGTGAACGCGCCGAAGAAGAGGCGATTAATGTATTTGCTGCTAACTTGCATGACATGTTAATGGCTGCACCAGCTGGTATGAAAGTCACGATGGGGATGGACCCAGGCTTAAGAACTGGGGTGAAAATTGCCGTTGTTGATGCGACAGGTAAATTAGTTGCAACCGAAACGATCTATCCACACACAGGGCAGGCCGATAAAGCGGCGATGGTTGTTGCAGCACTTTGCGTAAAATATCAAGTTGAATTAGTTGCTATCGGCAACGGGACAGCATCACGCGAGACGGAGCGGTTTTATCTTGATGTTCAAAAAAGATATCCTGAAGTTAAGGGGCAAAAAGTGATTGTTAGTGAAGCTGGTGCTTCGGTCTATTCCGCTTCAGAGCTTGCTGCTCAAGAATTTCCTGATCTTGATGTGTCGATTCGTGGTGCGGTATCAATTGCACGGCGTCTGCAAGATCCGCTTGCTGAGCTTGTTAAAATCGATCCTAAATCAATTGGTGTGGGTCAATATCAGCATGATGTGAGTCAAACACAGTTAGCGAAAAAACTGGATGCCGTGGTTGAAGATGGGGTAAATGCAGTTGGTGTTAACTTAAATACAGCATCTATGATGTTGCTTGCTCGTATTGCTGGGCTTAATAAAGTCATCGCTCAAAATATTGTTAATTGGCGTGATGAAAATGGACAATTTTACTGATCGTAAACAATTATTAAAAGTGGCGCGTTTAGGGCCAAAAGCTTTTGAGCAATGCGCCGGTTTTTTACGGATTATAGATGGTAAAAATCCACTTGATGCGTCGGCCGTTCACCCAGAAGCTTATCCAGTTGTAGAACGAATTTTAGAGAAGAATAATAAATCCTTAAAAGAGGTTTTAGGTGATACTAATTATTTAAAATCGCTGAAAGCAGTCGATTATGTGGATGATCATTTTGGTGTTCCAACGGTAACCGATATTATTAAAGAGCTGGATAAACCAGGGCGCGATCCAAGGCCGGAATTTAAAACCGCTCAGTTTGCTGATGATATTGAAACCATGGAAGATCTAAAACTGGGTATGATAGTGGAAGGTACGGTAACCAATGTTACTAATTTTGGCGCATTTGTTGATATTGGGGTACATCAAGATGGTTTGGTGCATATTTCAGCCTTGTCAAACAAGTTTGTTGATGATCCAAGAACAGTGGTAAAAGCCGGTGATATTGTTAAAGTTAAGGTGATTGAAGTGGATATTCCACGCAAACGTATCGCTTTAACCATGCGTCTTGATGATTCAGCCTTATCAAATAAACAAGAGGATAATCGATCTGCTAAAAACCGTTCACATGCTAGCAAACAAAATAATAACTCATCATTAAGCAATAGCGCGATGGGTAATGCATTTGCTGCCGCATTTAAAAAAGGCAAGTAGTCTAGTTTAATTAGGTGAATGGATTTTCAAGGATGGGTAGTTTAGTCGAAGCTAAGTCAGAGATAATGTATTACCTATCCGATTTTTATAACTTAATATGCCCTCGTTATTTCAATGCCGGTTGACCACCGGTTATTGAAGAACAACCTATGTTGTGCCTAAAAATATAGGGGCACTATAATTTCCTTTTTATTTCAATTATACTTACCTAAAACTTACTGTTATATCTAAGATAAATCTATGTTGGAACTTATACAAACTGTTGGTTTTGGTTTAATTTTATTTATTCCGCTAACAAATCCGTTGACTACGGTTGTACTACTATTAGGTCTATCAGGTGATATGACTAATGAAGAACGTAATTACCAGTCAAAAATGACGTGTATTTATGTTTTTATTATCATGATTGTCTCCTTTTATTGTGGGCAATTAGTTATGAGTACATTTGGTATCTCTATTCCAGGGTTACGTATCGCTGGGGGATGATTGTCGGTACTATTGGTTTTAGAATGTTGTTTCCTCAGCAACCTTCGCATAAATCTTTAGAAGCAGACGAGAAAAAGAAAGAAATTTCAAATAATATTGCTTTTGTGCCCCTTGCTATGCCAAGTACTGCTGGTCCGGGAACAATTGCGATGATTATTAGTATGGCTTCAACCGTAAAAAGTGGTGGGTATAACGTATCAACTTGGGTTGTTTATGCCTCATCCATTCTTGTTCCTTTGTTATTATGTATAATTTTATGGTTTTGTATGCGCAGTGCCGGTAGCATAATGCGATTTATGGGAAAAGTGGCATTGAAGCCACTTCACGGATTATGGGTTTTTTGTTGGTTTGCGTGGGTACGCAGTTTGTTATAAATGGGGTTAAAGAGTTGGTGTTGAACTTTCCAAATATTTGAGGAAAGGTGTTTTTTTATAGATTTGGGATGTTTTTTATCATTTCGACCCGCATTAAATAATCATATAATGGTACAAGTTGTTTAAATCCTTTAGCGAGTTTATTTGGTAAGTCGCTATTTAATATATCTTCTATATGATTATTGGTTACCATGACGGCAAGATTTTTTCGATTGTACCATGCCGCTATTTTTTCATCTTGTTCTTTGATTAATGCTCTTTTGTAGGTTTCGCCAACTAATTCAAATGGCTTTTTTACGCAACGAATCGCGTCTAAAAATTTGTTGGTATCATTTAATATTTCTTCCCGAAATATGTCCATCGTTTGTTTTGAAGCACAATAATAGCCTAATCCATATCGGTAGCTATCGGGGCTGATTTCGAAAAAATACGCAGGGGCTTCTTTCCAGTCGCGATTAGGTCGTTTGAAGGTCAACCATAGGCGGCTACGATATAATGATTTATCTTTTGAGAAGCGTGTGTCACGATGAATACGCGATATTGTTTTGCCAATTGCTGGACGTGTTTCTAGCCATTCGTCAATTTTTAGCATGGTTGGCGTTAATTGTTCAACTAATAATCGAAAGGGTTTAATTAATTCATTATCATAAATAGCTCGATGTTCATCAAACCAGACCTTACTATTGTTAATCCATGCATCTTGTAAAAAATTTAATCCAGCTTGGGTAAATCCAGTAAAGTTTGTCATTATCTACTCCTGAAATAGTGCTCTGACTTTGTCTAAATCTTCCTGAGTGTCAACGCCAATTGCCGGTGGTTGCTTAGCTACCGCGACGTGTATTTTTTCGCCATACCAAAGTACTCGCAACTGTTCTAACATTTCAATTTGCTCTAAAACCGAAGGTGACCATTTTATATATTGTCGAATAAAACCAGCTCGATAGGCATAAATGCCAATATGACGTAAATAGAAATCACCAATCTCTTTTGGTTTTTCGTGTTCATTTAGTTTTGCAAAGCGATCTCGTTCCCAAGGGATTGTCGCTCGAGAAAAATAAAGTGCGTAACCATCTTTATCCGTAACCACTTTAACGGCACCGGTATTAAAGGCTTCTTCAGCTGAGTGAATGGGTACAGCTAATGTTGCCATTCCTGTTTTATATTGCACTAAATTTTCAGCAACTTGATCAATAATAATAGGTGGAATTAAGGGTTCATCACCTTGAACATTAACAATAACTTCGTCATCAGTAAACTGATAAGCATTAATCACTTCTGCTAATCTTTCCGTGCCTGAATTATGTTTATCACTAGTGAGGATGACTTCACCCCCATGTTTTTTGACTACATCAAACACTTGTTGGTGATCGGTTGCAATGATGATTCTATTAGCTGCTGATTTTTTTGCTTGTTCCATTACCCGAATTATCATCGGTTTGCCATGAATATCAGCAAGTGGTTTGCCCGGTAAGCGGCTTGAAGCATACCTTGCAGGAATAATTACCGTAAAACGCATAAAATTACCTCTAATCTTTTTATTCTTTATCACTTTTTTGTTCTTGAACACAGTGAGATTGATTTAATAAATTTGCTTCGCTTGCTAATAAGACAGGTATTCCATCTTTTATCGGGTAAGCTAGTTGGTCGTGTTGGCAAATGAGTTGTTGATTTTGCTCATTATATTCTAACTGACCATGACATTTAGGGCAGGCAATAGCATTTAATAGAGGCTGTTTCATTTTTTTTCTCTTTGTGATTTTTTTTCTTCAAATAGTGAATAAAGCTTTTCGATGGCTGATTCAGGGATCACCGCATCAATAGGTAAGTACCACCAATTTGGTAATGCAAATTTGCGGCATTTAACGGCATCTTTTTCAGTCATTAAAAGTGTTTGATTGCTAGCTACCACTTTTTTTAATAAGGGTAGGCTAAAGTTTTGGTGATCTGCAAAGGATTCGGTATGGACCAAATCAGCTTTCATATTGGTCAACATATCGAAGAAACGCTTAGGATGACTGATGCCTGCAATTGCACAGATGTGATGTAATGCCGATAATTCGCATGGTTCGTTAGTGTGAAGATTGACTACATGACTTGGTGTTAACTGCATGGTATAGGTTTTATCTGGATATTGCTTTATGAGTTCTCCAGAACTGTTACCATTTATTATAATGAGATCAACTGATTTTAAACGACCACGTCTTTCTCGCATTGGTCCTGCTGGTATCCACCAGCCATTTCCAAATAGGCGTTTTCCGTCAACTACAACAATTTCAATATCACGAGCTAATGCATAATGCTGTAAACCATCATCCGTTAAAATAACATCTAATTGATATTGGTTTAATAATGCTTTAACGGCATCAACTCGTTTGGGAGCAACTGCAACTGGTGCGTGTGTTCTTTGATAAATTAATACTGGTTCATCACCAGCTTGTTCAGTGCTGGTATTTTGATCTAATATTAATGGGTAGTGGTCGGATTTTCCGCCATAGCCGCGTGAAACCAGTCCTACTTTTAATCCTTTAGCTTGTAAAGCTTCAATTAAACTAATCGCAAGTGGGGTTTTACCATTACCGCCAGCAGATAAGTTGCCAATCACAATAATTGGTACTGGAGATTGCCAAGATTTGAGTATGCCGACTTTGTATAGTAGACGGCGGACAAATACAATAAATCCATATAGCAATGAAAATGGCAGCAGTAACCAAAATGATTTATTTTTACCATACCATAGTTTTTCAATCATAAATTTGTTATCGCTCGCTCATTTCTATATTTTATTTTTGTATGGTGATCGTTGATAATCTAGTCAATGTATCGACCATATAATAGTTGCTTTATTTTACTCATAAAATGGTAAACTACCAAACCAATCATGATACCATCTTGGAAAAAAATTTTGTCGCATCGTTTTTTGATGCCAATAGGTTGGGTAAAAAAATAGACTTATCTGTCCTTCCTTTGCCGTAACATAATAGTTAATTTTTAGTGCTTGGTAACGTGAAGCAGCCTTTTTTGAAGGAAGCTGCCACGGGTTATAACGTGATGTTGAAGTTAATGCATTTGTTGGATTAACATAATTTAAAAATGGATAACTTGATGATGTATTACTGCCATGGTGAGGTGTTTGTAAAATGGTGGATGCGAGATCTTTATGATGTTCCTGCACTAAGTCATACTCTTGCTTTAGTTCTAAGTCACCGGTTAACAATACGGTGAATTTTCCGTCAGTAATTTGTATTACACAGGAACTGCTATTATCGGGATTATTCACTAATTTAGTTGGCCATAATACGTTGAACTTTAAATTTTTCCAATAGAAATTATGTTTTGCTAGGCAATTATAATCATTTTGCAGATTTGAAGATGAGCTCATTAACCAAGCATTAGGATAACGTTGTTGTAAATAAGTTAATCCGCCAGCATGATCATTATGGCTATGGCTAATAATAATGCCTTCAACTTGAAGGTTATGCCATTGAAGGAAAGGAATAATCACTTGCTCTGCTGCTGAGCTGTTTTCCCATTTTGCTCCCGTGTCATATAAGATTGCTGATTTACCATTGTGAATCACAATGGCCAGACCATGCCCAACATCTAGCATGTCCATTCGCCATAAGTAATTAGGTTGTTTATAAAATGGTGAAAGAGAGATGATGAAGATGATAATAATGGTTAAGCTAAAACGCCGCCAAAATTCTGTTCTTATTATTATAAAGGTTAACCAGCCAATAAAGCTAAGAAAGAAAAAATCAATTGAGATATTTACCCAAAAAAGATTTAAATAATCTAAACAATAAAAAAGCCATTCTAGTGAGTTTTGGGCAATAAACCATAACCATAATGCAATATAAAAGCAGTCTATTACGCTAAATAATAATGCCAATAAAATTGCAGGGAAGGTAATTAAAGAAATAATTGGAATTGCTATTAGGTTAGTGATTAATGAGACAGCACTTATTCCATGAAAGATATAAATTTGAATGGGTAGTAATAATAATGTTAAACCAAATTGTAAATGTAATAGCCTAAATAAATACCAGCGTTTTTTATTTTTGACTATTTTAGGTAATGGTAACCATTCAAACAAAAAAATTAAACTCACTACCGCATAACAAGATAACCAAAAGCTTTCAGATAGTATCATGAGTGGATCAACAATTAATAGTAGTGCAATAATACGATTAATTTTTTGCCATGCACTTATTTGGTTATTTTTATAGCGTAAATAGACCCAAATCGATAAGGCAAAAATTGCCCGCAATGCAGGTGGATTAAATCCTGTTAGCCAGGTATAACAGGCACTGCTTAACCACCCTATAAGGATGGGTAGTAAAAAATGGTTGTAGCGCTGTGGTAAGCAAAAAGCTAACCCTTTTGTTAAAGCAAAACTAAGAGAAAATACTAATAGAATATGCATCCCCGATATTGCCATCAAATGAGCAACACCTGTCTGCATCATGGTTATTCGATTATGTTCTTCAATCTGTGAACGATCGCCAAATCCTAGTGCTATTAATATATCTCGATAGCTGAATAAATTAATATAGGGTAAACATTTATCTGTAATGCTTTGTCGAAGATTGATTTTACCATCGAGTAAAACGGCTTTCGTTGTTTTGGCTTTTAGTAGGGATTGATTAGCTATAGCAAAACGTTGTTTGTCAAATCCGCCTTCATTCAAATAACTATGAATGACTTTTGTTTTTATTGTTAGTTGCCAGATTTGTCCTGCTTTGATTATATCTGGTTTCTCCCAATAAATAGCAATAGGTATTGGCGATGATAAATGTTGATTTAAAACGTTAATAATTGAAAATTTTGCATAATAGGGTTTGGTTTGATTTTCTGGGCTCTGGGAGCGAATTTGTGTATTGATACTTTCAACTTTTGCGGTAACCATTAAGGTTTGGTCAATATAAGGTTCAATTAGATTGAGGTATTGTTTTGCTGTAGCGGTGGACCAGAGAAAGCTAAGTCCAAACATGGTAATGATTATAAGGTAACGATAAAGTTTTGTTGGGCAAACTAAAATAATAACAATTAGTATCGATGCTAAAATAAACCAACTTTTATCGTTCGGTAATGAGGGCAAAAACATTAATGGCATGCATCCTAACGAAATGGTTATTGCCATTAAATCTATTGAATTATAATGCCTCATATAACTTATACATCTAATATTAACTAAATTGTTAATCTAGCATACTAAGACTTTTTGCGAGTTAATTTATGTTTAATTTTAGATCTCTATTCCAATTTAGAGAGTAATCTTTCATTTTTTATGTGGAAAAATGACAAGCAACAAAAAAGCCCTTGATTTTACTCAAGGGCTTTTTTTGTTAATTCTATTTAAATAAAATAGGGTATTGATGCTTATTCTCAGCAGCAAATGAAGTATTTAATGTAAGAAGAGTTAACGCAGTAAAGAATATTGTTTTTGTATTCATATTATCCATAGAATTCTCGCCTAATTTGAAAAACAGTATAATCGAAATATAACAATAAAAGAATAACTTATTGTTAGAATGTATAATTACAGTCAAATACTAAGGACATAAAGATATTTTATAGAATGATATTTACCGCTTTATTATTTACAGCTTTATTAATAGAAGAGATATAGTATAGAAAGAATAGACATTAACAAAAATTCATCCATCAAAGGATTTTTCTAAGCTAACATTATCGTACAAAAAATGCAATGAATTAAATTTATAAATAAAAAAGGGCTAATAAACAGCCCTTTAATTACTATTATTTCGTTAACTAACATTTCGTTAACTAACTATTTTTTAGCTAACGATTAATGTTCACGTGTTTTTCTAAATTCAACATCAGGATAACGTTCTTGAGTCAGGTTTAGGTTAACCATACTTGGTGCAATATAAGAAAGATTATCACCACCATCTAATGCCAAGTTTTGTTCACATTTTCGTTTAAAGTCTTCAAGTTTTTTCACATCGTTACATTCAACCCAACGTGCTGTAGTGACATTTACTGGTTCATAAATTGCTTCAACATTATATTCAGATTTTAAACGCGCAACAACAACATCAAACTGTAACACCCCCACCGCACCAACGATTAAATCATTATTTGCAATTGGACGAAATACTTGTACTGCGCCTTCTTCTGATAGCTGAACCAAACCTTTTAACAATTGTTTTTGTTTAAGTGGATCTTTTAAACGAATGCGACGAAAGAGTTCTGGTGCAAAATTAGGAATACCCGTAAATTTGAGATCTTCACCTTGTGTAAAGGTATCTCCAATTTGGATCGTACCATGATTATGTAAACCAATAATATCACCAGCATAAGCTTGTTCAACATGGTCACGATCACCAGCCATAAAGGTTAATGCATCAGAAATATTGACATCTTTAGCAATACGAACATGACGTAACTTCATGCCTTTTTCGTATTTACCCGATACAATGCGCATAAATGCCACTCTATCACGATGTTTAGGGTCCATATTTGCTTGGATTTTAAATACAAAACCAGAAAACTTTTCCTCGGTTGCTTCAACTTCACGCTTATCTGTTTGTCGAGGCTGTGGAGCAGGTGCCCAAGCTGTTAAACCATCAAGCATATGATCAACGCCAAAATTACCTAATGCCGTACCAAAAAAGACAGGCGTTAAATCGCCAGATAAAAATGCGTCTAAATCAAACTCATTTGATGCACCTTGAACTAATTCAAGTTCATCACGAAGTTGCTGCGCTAAATCATCACCAATTGCGGTATCTAATTCTGGATTATCTAATCCTTTAACAATACGAACGTCTTGAATAGTATGCCCTTTACCTGTTTGATAAAGATAGGTTTCATCTTTAGCTAAATGATAAACCCCTTTGAACAACTTACCACAACCAATAGGCCAAGTAATGGGTGCACACATAATGTTAAGCTCGTTTTCAACTTCATCAAGCAACTCCATTGGATCGCGTATATCACGATCCAGTTTATTCATGAACGTTAAAATAGGCGTATTACGTAAGCGCGTAACTTCCATTAGTTTTCGCGTTCTATCTTCAACACCTTTTGCGGCATCGATAACCATCAAACAGCTATCGACGGCAGTTAATGTTCGATAAGTATCTTCCGAAAAGTCTTCATGCCCAGGGGTATCGAGTAGGTTCACTAAACAATCGTTGTAAGGGAATTGCATCACCGATGTCGTAATCGAGATACCACGTTGTTTTTCCATCTCCATCCAGTCGGATTTAGCATGTTGAGCATTTGCCCCTCGGCCTTTAACTGTGCCTGCTGTTTGAATCGCTTGTCCAAATAACAACACCTTTTCGGTAATCGTTGTTTTACCGGCATCGGGGTGAGAAATAATTGCAAAAGTACGACGAGCATTCACTTCGTCTAAATAAGCTTGTTCTGTCATAAGATTAATGGATCTAGCTAAGCAAAAATGATGGCGTATTCTAGCAGGTCTCTATCTATATTGCCATTGATGAACGTTATTTGCCTTACTTATTATATCTAGACATAATAGCAGCATTTATTATTAAGGATGCTATAATTCTTCTTTGACAATGGAATCGGAACTAAATATTTTCCAATAAATAAAAATTAATATGAATATTCGTGATTTAAAATTGTTTTTACATTTGTGTGATACATGTCATTTTGGCATGAGTGCCGATGCTATGCATGTAAGCCCGTCGACACTCTCAAGGCAAATTCAGCGTCTTGAAGAACAATTCGGTCATCCGCTATTTATTCGCGACAATCGACAAGTGCAAATTACCCATGAAGGTGAAATGGTAAAACGCTTTGCTCAACAAGTTATTAACTTACATCAACAATTAAAACAAGAGTTAGATCAATCTGAGCAACAATTAGTTGGTGAACTGACCTTATTTTGTTCAGTAACCGCTGCTTATAGCCATTTACCCGAAATATTAGATCGCTTTCGTATACATTACCCATTGGTCGAAATTAAGCTATCAACAGGGGATGCTGCAGATGCAGTGGAAAAAATTCAATCCAATCATGCAGATTTAGCTATTGCTGGTAAACCCAAACAATTACCTTCTGGTATTGAGTTTATTAAGTTAGGTGAAATAGAAATGGTATTACTCATTCCTAAACTTAATAGTTCATTCAGTGACAAATTGCATCAAAAAAAACCTAATTGGCATAACATCCCTTTTATATTGCCAGAACACGGCCCTAGTCGACACAGAATAGACTTATGGTTTAAACAACAAAAAATCACTAACCCCAAAATTTATGCAACTGTTGCGGGACATGAAGCAATCGTCTCAATGGTTGCTTTAGGTTGTGGTGTGGCTTTGTTACCGAAAGTTGTAATGGAAAATAGTCCCGAAAGAGTAAGAGAGCGAATTACCGAATGGTCAACTAATTTGATGGAACCGTTTGATGTTGGCATATGCGTTCAAAAAAGACGATTGTCTGAAAAAATTATTTCAGCGTTTTGGGCACTTGGTAACCAGAATTTACCTACTCAAGAATAAATTATATAATTGATTGTAAATAACTTAAAAAATATGAGTTAATTGAAATATAGGAATAATGATAATGGAGATAAAAACAAAAAAAATAAGCTTGTTAACTTCTTTATTTTTTTTAACAATGCTTGCTGTTCCTAACATTGGTTATACCGAACTGGGTGATCCTAAAAAGACCAATCCGTACAATTATAAACCACATTGGCTAGTGATTCATAGTACCAACTACTATGATGGTGAAAGTGACGACCTTGTTACGGCAGGTATTGGTTTTACACCTTTATCAAAAATGATTCAAAAAATCGATTATGTTGATTCGGCTAATCCAACTAGACAAGAATTGCGCCAAGCAAAACTAAATCGATTTATCGACACTAAAACGGGTGAAGGGCTATTATTTGGTTTCAAAAAGAAAGAGTTAACCTCTTTATTCGACGGGAAAATAGCCGGCACAGAGATTTTAGCTACAATAAAAGATGAAAATGTTGGTTTTTTACTGCAAGTACCTGTGGATTTTGATAAGAAAAAACCATGTATTGTTGTCGTGCCTGCTTCTGGTTCAGATGGACTATATAATGCAAAAGATGTACAAATACGAGGATTATGGGGACTTAAACACAATTGCGCTGTCGTTTATAACGATAAAGGTTTAGGAAACGGTATTTATGATATAACTAATGAACAAGGCTTTACTATCGATGGCATAGTAGCAAAAGATAATTTATTATTTAAACCAACTATAAGCAACAAAGAAGAATTTATTAAAAATAACCCATATCGCTATGCAGTAAAACAATTACACTCAAAACAAAATCCAGAGAAAGAATGGCCTACTTATATCTTTCATTCAATTACTTTTGCATTGTTTGAATTAAATGAAATGTACCAAGGAATGGGAAAGCTTAATTTTACAGAAAAAAACACAATAATATTAATCTATGGTGCTGATGATGGGGCTACAGCAGCACTTAGAGCCGCTGAATTAGATACACAAGGTCGAATTAACGGTGTTATTGCCGTCAATCCTCGAATTCAACCACGCAACATGCCATCATTCACAATAGAAACTAAGACAGCGGCTAGTAGCATAGCATACCATTCTGTGCCTGATTACAGCTCTTATGCTTCACTTTATATACCGTGTGCTATTCCAGCAATTAAGTTATTAAATGAACAAAGCAATTATATTCCCTATGCCTCTAAATTCCTTTTTTCAAAAAACCGCTGTAATGCTCTAAAACAGGCTAACTTATTACCAACTGGCTCGCCGCAAGAGGCATTAAATAGACTTCGTGAATATGGGTGGAAGCCCGAAATGGATATTCAGCTACCTTATTTTTATTTTAATGAATCAATTTATTACGCTTATAAATATATTAGCGCTTATGGTCGATTTGATGTAACCGAAAACATGTGTGATTTTTCAGTTGCCAGTACGCAACAAGAACCACTTTATAATCACGGAGAAATCGAACCATTAACTCAAGTTAATTTTGCCGAAATTTGGGGATTATCGAAAGGGGATTTACCTATTTGGGCTAATGTTGATGCAACAGCTATTGACCTTGTTGAAAATAAAGACCTAACGTCGCCAAGGCGTGAATGGTATTCAAGTTCTATGGTTAAAGATAGCATCGATTATGGCGCTAAAGGTGCGATCTGTTTAAGGGAAAAAATAAACGAACAACGTGTAGATCAAGGTTTAAAAGAAGTCCAAGCAACAGGTAACTTAAATAAAATTAAAACATTTATTATTCACGGTAAAAATAACGTTAAACAACTCATCGATTATACTTCTCGACCTTATGTTGCTTTAAATAACCTTGTTGAAGGTAAAGAATCACAATTACGTTATATCGAAGTTGAAAATGCAAGTTATTTGGATGGTAAAGCGCCTTTTGATAACACTTTATTACCAATTGACTATTATGGTGAAGATGCAATGGAATGGTTATGGGCCAATCTAACTAACAATGTCACTTTACCAACTAGCCAAGTTATACGTACAAAAGCTCGTGGTGGTCTTATTGGACAAGCACCACAGGCGACGGCTAAAAACTTAGTGCCAATTTCGCAACGACCTGACAGCAATAATCTAATAAAAGTAGATAATGGCAGAATTATTTTACCTAACTAAAATTGATTCGCGAACCCAACAACCATCGGATTTTAGCATTTTCTAAAATTCGATGGTCAATTATCAAAAACTTACGGCAACGTGACAAGAGAACACATTTTGGGATAGAGTGTGAAGAACAGCGTTTTTAATGGAATATAATTTTGTTCAACATCAATAATGGTGTCTTTTAATAAATAAAGCTTGGGCCTCCGTTTTGCCATTCCGCTTAACACCTGACCAACAAAATCCACTGAAGCATAATTTTTTAGCCATGCGCCTTGCCACATCGCGTTCATAAAATGTTGATAGTCAGCAGGATAATCCGCAATATAAGGTTGAATCTGTTTCTGGACAGATACATTGAACAATGAAAGTGATTGATTTGAATTAAACATTCCCCAATATTTGGATAGAAAATGATCCCAAACAATATCAAGCGTGATTGGCGCAACACGTTGATAGTCCTTTCGAAAAAGTCGCTTAGCTTGTTTTACTTCTGGAAAGCTATCAATCAGACTATCAACTTTTCGATGCAGCATAATGCCATCCGAAATCTCGCTTGGATATTGTTGATAAGGATCACCTTTCACAAAATCTGCAACAGAGTTACCAAGCAAAGAGCTATTCGCAAGTGTTGCCAAATGTAAATGAGCAAGAATATTCATCCTTTTTACCATCAATTAATCGCGGTGTTTAAATTCACCTTCGGCAAAGCCTTCTCGCCAATAGCTAGTAATATGAAAAGCATCCGACGGTAAGTGTGAATATTTATCCTTAGCTGCATGGCGAACCGCTTGTGCGAGCGAACGCTCCATACCGCCCCAAAACAGCAGCTTATCTTGCTTTGATAAATCAGCGTTGATTACTGCATCAACCAATTGGTGAGGATGATCTGAATTTTGTACTAACCAGCAAATTTCAATATTTTTGTTGATAGGCAATGAAACAATATCATTCTTATGATTAACTTCAATGAAAGCAAAAACTTTATTTTTTTTAGGCAGATGCTCAAGCGTATAACAAATTGCAGGCATGGCAGAAATATCCCCCATTAACACCAAACAATCATCCGCAAAATGCAGCTTACTCGCCGCGCCGATCAAACCAATTTGATCGCCAACTTTAGCATTTTGAGACCAAACTGATGCCAAACCCGTGTCATGAATAGCAAAATCAACAAAAAACTGATTGGTAGCACGGTCAAACTCGCGCACACTATAACTACGAATACGTTGACGAAGTTTATCATCCATGGCAATTTTACTGTTATCGTCTAACTTAGGGAAGGTAATTGTGCCAGTTAAAGGATCGGGAAATAACAATTTCAAGTAAGGACAAATCCATAAAGGATCAACATCAACTTGTTTATCACAACTGAACTGGACACGAATAAAACTAGGCGAAATTTTTTCAACATTTAATACGGTTAGTAATGCATTAACAATTGCTTTTTTATTTACTTTAATTTTATTATTTTTTGTATCCATAGTATCGAGCCTTATAGTGATTGATATTAAAAATTATCATACAATAAAACATGTTAGCGTTTAGCTATTTTTACAATTAAAAAATAGCTAAATGCATTCTGCTAAACATTAAGCGTTAAAAAACCCCTTTCCTCAACTTTTTTTTGAACTGTTCTTGGCGCTCTTCTTGATTAAAAAATGTCCACGCAACAAAGCGGCTTATTTTTTGCCCTTGTGCCATCGAAACTATTTTGTATTCGGTTACCGATGCGTTATTCAATTGTTTTTTTATATTGGCGAGAGAGTCTTTCCTCGAAACCAATGACGTAAACCATACGCATTGTGTTTTATAGCTGATACTTTCTTTAATCATTCTTGCTATAAATACACTTTCACCGCCTTTGCACCAAAGTTCAGCATGTTGCCCACCAAAATTAAGGACGACTTTATCATCAGTTGAATTCAGTTTACCCAACTTTTTTAGTTTTGTATAAGCACTTGCTTTCGCTTCTTGTTCTGAACGATGAAAAGGTGGGTTGCATAACGTTGCTAAATAAAATTCCCCTGGTTGAATGATATTCTCAAAAATGGCATCGCGGTTGGATTGTAATCGGCATTTTAGCGTATTTTTAAGTAGCTTATTTGATGTTGCTATTAACGAAGCCGTTTTAATTGCCGTTGGATTAATATCACTACCAACAAACGACCAATTATATTCAGCACAACCAATAATCGGATAAATTACATTTGCCCCAACACCAATATCTAAAATACGAACCTGCTTACCTATTGGAATACGATTCCCATTATCTTGCGCGAATAAATCGGCAAGATAATGAATATAATCAGCTCGACCGGGAATAGGTGGGCAAAGGTAATCGTCAGGAATATCCCAATAAGAAAGTTGATAATAATGCAACAAAAGCGCCTTATTCAATATCTTTACCGCAACGGGATCTGCAAAATCAATCGTTACCCGACCATATTGATTTGTGGTAACAAAATCCGCTAACGCTGGTAAACTTTTGACAAGTAAATCAAATGAATAACCATCAATATGCTTATTCCGGTGATGTAAAGTGTGCTTTTTAATTGATGACGATGTAGTTTGCATAAATGATCCAATATAAAAAATTGCCAACTATTATAGCGTTTTTAAACCACCAAAATCACAAAAAAAGTTGAGGAAAGGGGGGTTTGAAGTCCTAAAACCGCCGATTTCTATTTAAAATCACTTAATACTAAGCCATTCGAAAATTTGCCTTAAACTTGCTATAATCAATTACTTTCTGTTCACTTAATAACACAATGAAACGTCTAAACCAATTATCTATATTGCCATTTATTTGCTTGCTATTAATGTCTTTTAACCTACATGCTAGCGAGGTTAATGGGCAGGCATTATCACTATATTGGGCTATCCCATTCGTCGGCATCTTACTATCAATTGCATTATGCCCATTATTTCTAGCGCGATTATGGCATTATCATTATGGCAAAATCGTTGCGGTTTGGACGTTGTTATTTTTAGGATGTGCGTTATTTTCTTTTGGCTTAACCAGCACGATTGAATTAACGGTTCATGCCATTATCGAAGAGTATATTCCGTTTATCTTATTGCTTTTAGCATTATTCACTGTTTCGGGTGGCATTCTGATTAAAAGCGAAAAAATGAGCAGCCCGAAATCAAACGTTATTTTATTGACCATTGGCACTGTGCTTGCCTCGATTATGGGCACAACAGGTGCTGCCATGTTAATGATTCGCCCATTACTTCGAGCGAATCGCCAACGGCAGTATTCGGTGCACACGGTGATCTTCTTCATCTTCTTAGTTGCCAATATTGGTGGTGGATTAACGCCATTAGGTGATCCGCCTTTATTCATTGGCTTTTTAAAAGGCATTGATTTTTTCTGGACAGTCAAACATATGTTATTGCCAGTGGTATTCACATCGAGTTTACTGCTAATCATCTATTATTTTATTGATAGACACTATTACCTTAAACAATATGGTAAAACTTACCAACCAGATAGCCCAGAACCTGTTAAATTATATGGCTTAAAAAATATTGGCTTATTAATAGCCATTATTGGCAGTGTACTGTTGTCTGGCGTGTGGCAATCGTCAATAAGCCTGACTATTTTAGGATCACAAATAGCATGCCAAAATCTTGTCCGAGATGGCCTTTTTATTATCATCACCATCATTTCAATACTGATCACCCCAAAACAAGTCCGAGCAGGGAACGAATTTAATTGGGCTCCAATAAAAGAAGTCGCTAAATTATTTATCGGGATCTTTATTACCATTGTGCCAGTTTTAGCGATCTTACGAGCAGGCAGTAACGGCGCTTTGGCATCCATCGTGTCATTGGTTACCAGCGAACAAGGTACGCCAGTCAACAGCATGTATTTTTGGTCATCAGGCTTACTTTCAGGATTTTTAGATAATGCACCAACTTACCTTGTCTTTTTTAATTTAGCATCCGGCAATGCTGATAGCTTAATGACCACATTTGGAAACACATTGCTTGCCATATCAATGGGCTCCGTATTCATGGGGGCATTAAGTTATATTGGTAATGCGCCTAACTTTATGGTTAAAAGTATCGCTTGCCAGCACAAAATCAACATGCCCAGCTTTTTTGGCTACATGAAATGGTCAATTGGTATTTTAATTCCCATATTTATTATCGATAATTTCATCTTTTTTTACTATTTTCATGAATGATGGTGATATTAAAAGGTACTTATCACTCATTGGCACAATTCAGTCAGTTTGGCTCAATTTTTAAAATGCTTGAGCTTGTTGCAGAAGAATATGAATAAAGTTTATGGATTTATACTTTCAGAATAAATATTGATATAATGCATTATTAAAAAATAATTTGAGAGCTATCTATGTTAAATCAGCTAAAAGCAATTATTCAGTATCTCCTTCCTAAACAATTATTAACAACCTTATTTGGTTGGTTAGCTAATAAACGTTTGGGTAAAGTCACAACATGGATGATTATGGGCTTTTGTAAATTGTATAAAATTGACTTGAGTGAAGCTAAGTTAACTGACGCTAAAGATTATAAAACGTTCAATGAATTTTTTGCTCGAGAACTAGAAGAAGATGCGCGACCAATTGATGCATCAGCAAACAGTATTGTCATGCCAGCTGATGGTGTAATTAGCCAATTTGGTCATATTCAAGACAATCTCCTTTTACAAGCGAAAGGGCATTTTTATTCATTAGACTCTTTGCTAGCTTGTCATCCTGACATGATAAAATTCTTTAGAAATGGATCTTTTGCAACCACCTATTTATCACCTAAAAACTACCATCGCTTTCATATGCCTTGCGATGGAATATTACGTGAAATGATTTATGTGCCTGGATCGTTATTTTCAGTCAACAAAGCAACGACGGAAACAATCCCCAATATTTTTGCTCGAAATGAACGCGTAATTTGTTTATTTGAAACAGAATTTGGGCCAATGGCACAAATTATGGTGGGGGCAACGATTGTCGGCAGTATTGAATTAAAATGGGAAGGTATTGTTACTCCGCCTCGTGATGGTGTAATGAAACGTTGGACTTATTCTGGTGAAGTTCAATTGGCCAAAGGTGAAGATATGGGATGCTTTAAATTAGGATCAACTGTTATCACCTTATTTGCTTCAAATACTATTGAATTTGATAATCACCTTAAACTTGGTGACATTACGCGAGTAGGTCAGAAACTAGCAGAAAGGATCTAATGTTATGTTAATACGTGGTTTTTTGTGTGGGGTATTACTCATTCTGTCTTGTTTTGCATTGGCCGAAGACTCAGTACCCAATATTGATGATGAAGATCAGCTTTTAGAAGTCGTCACTAAGTTAAGTGAAAAGAACGAAGATCTTCGACAGAATATGGAATATCAAAAAACGCATTTAACCAGCATTATTAATGAACAAAACAATATTAATACGCAAATTTCGCATGTGCAAAGTACGCTCTCTACACTTGCGGAGCAAGGCGAATGGTTAAGCTTTTCAACCGCATTAGGCGAAACCCTTCGCCAACAACTATTAAGGCTACCAGAAAAAACCAAATCACAACCACTTGACGCCGAAATTGCGGAAGCAAAAGTTCAACAACTTAATTATTCAAATGCCTTAACACAATTAGAAAACTACCCCAAATTATCGGGTAATTTAAATAATCTGAAAGTGGCTAGTCAATATCGTCGTTTGTTAAGAGAACAAAATGAACTACTCAAAACCCTGATTTCAGGTACAGATGCAACGATTCTTGAGCTGACTAGACTAAAAATTTCTCATAAACAATTATCCAATGCTATTGATGAAGTCAATGATGCCGCTCACCGTTACTTTTTCTGGGTAGCGGATGTTAACCCGATTTCACTTGCCTTCCTTTTAGACTTCGCAAGTGATGTCGTTTATGTCACTGTTTCAATAGATACGCTATCTCAACTTTATAATGCCAGTATTGAAGTACTTAGTGCGCCAAAACCGCTATTCTTCTTAGTATTATCCTTACTCTTTGTCTTTGTACACTTCAAAATGAGACGAAAATACTACGCGTTTTTGAATAAATCAGCGGCTCGGGTAGGCAAAGTAACACAAGATAGCTATTCACTTACATTAGAAGTCATTATCTTGTCACTAATTATGGCATTACCCGTTCCTATCTTGTGGGCTGCATTAGGTTATGCACTTCAAATTAATTGGGATTATCCTGTAGCTGTGGCATTAGGATATGGCGTGAATGCTGCTGCACCCATTTTATGGGTATTTATCATCACAGCGCATTTTGCTTCAAAAAATGGCTTATTTATCGCTCATTTTGGATGGCCAAAGCACAGCGTCCGCCAAGCAATGAAATATTACCAATTATCCGTCTGGCTCGTGATTCCTTTAGTGATGATTGTGATGAGCTTTGATCAGTTTAACAATCGTCAATTTGCTGCCACAATTGGCCGTACTGCATTTATTATTCTTTGCTTTGCGCTAGTATTTATGACCAATTCAATTCATCGCGCAGGTGTTCCTCTTTATATTGATAAAAAAGGATCGGGCGATAATTTACTGAGTCGTATCCTTTGGTTCGTATTGTTAAGTGCCCCATGGTTAGCCATTATTGCTGCTTGCTTAGGCTATTTATCAACAGCAGAAGTTTTATTAGGAAGATTAGATTTCTCAGTCATTATCTGGTTTGGCTTGTTAGTTGTTTATTTCATGATTCGCCGTTGGATGTGGATACAAAAACGCCGAATTGAATTTGAACGTACAAAACAACGACGATTAGAACGGATGCAGCGTGCGAAAGGAATTGAAGAAGATTTTACCTCAATCAATGAAAACGTAGATGAGCCTATTATCGACTTAGATGCCATCAGTGCTCAATCGTTACAATTAGTTAGATCGATTATTATGCTCATCGCGCTAATTAGCATGATCTTGCTCTGGTCTGAGCTTCATTCAGCTTTTGCTTTTATGAATAACATTAAGCTTTGGGGAACCAGTGTCATCATTAATGGTAATGAAATTGAACAGCATATTACGCTTGGTGCGGTTTGTATTGCGATTTTAGTCATGACGATTACCGTTCAGATAGTGAAAAATCTGCCTGCCTTACTGGAGTTAGGCATTTTACAACATCTCGATCTTGCACCGGGGACGGGGTATGCAATATCAACATTATCAAAATACATCGTTTTAATGATAGGTTGTATGATTGCTTTTTCATTTATTGGTATTGATTGGGCTAAAATTCAATGGCTAATCGCTGCATTAGGTGTAGGTTTAGGTTTTGGTTTACAAGAAATCTTTGCTAATTTTATTTCAGGATTAATTATCTTGTTTGAAAAACCCGTTAGAATTGGCGACACAGTGACGATTCGTGACTTAACGGGCAATATCACCAAAATTAATACACGTGCGATTACCATTGTCGATTGGGATCGCAAAGAAATCGTAATGCCTAACAAAGCGTTTATTACTGAACAATTAGTAAACTGGTCATTATCAGATTCAATTACCCGTATCGTACTCACCATACCGGCAACCATTGATGCAGATAGCGAACTGGTTATGAAATTACTGCAACAAGCATCAGAGGAATGCGAATATGTCCTTAACGATCCTGAACCACAAGTCTATTTAGTTGATATTCAAGAGGGCATACAGTTATTTGAACTCCGCGTATTTGCTGCAGAGATGGGGCATCGCATGAAGCTACGCAGTTCAATCCACAAATTGATCCTTGATGCTTATCGACGTCATGACTTAACATTACCATTCCCACCATTACAAACCAACTTAGAAGCACTTGGTCGCAAAAGTGGGCGTCGTAGTTACACTATTGGTACGGTTTAACCAAACAACGTTTGTAACCATGGCACCCCAAATGCACCGGGTGTCAATAAAACAAATGCCCAAATAGGTGCCGATGTAATATTGGCAACATTGAATTTTGTTGTTGGCATGTGCATGGTACCAGCAATTAACGGAACAACAGCACGCAAAGGACCAAAAAATCGCCCAATAAACACACCCAACGTGCCATATTTTTGGAAAAACTGTTCAGCTCGAAAGACCATTTTAGGGTACTTATTCAAAGGCCAAGACGCAATGACCTGCTGATGGTAATGTTTACCTAACCAATAAGAAAGTGAATCCCCAATAACGGCACCTAATGCTGCAGCAATCAAAACAGGAATAAACGAAATCACCCCTGTCCCAATCAATGCGCCGACACCCAATAAAATGGCTGTAGCTGGCACAAGTAATGAAACAATCGCTAATGACTCACCAAATGCTAATAAAAAAATAATTGGCAAAGCCCACACCTGATGATTTTCAATAAATTGCATAATCGTATGCGTGATTTCATTTAATGACATAAATTTGCCTACTGTTATCTTTTTGGAATAACGCATTTTAACACAACAAATGCGGTATAGTTTGAATAAGACTAATCATTGATAGTACCTAACAAAACCAACTAACTAACATGTTAGGCTTTTTATTGGTATCATAACCCAATCATCAAAAATTGATCAGTGAATCATTAAGAGAAAAACCATGACAATAGGCATTGAAACCGTTAAAGTAAATAAATTTAAACACGGCCAACTACAGCCATTACAAGATGATACAATAGCGATAGAAAAGCCCATCGCACTCATTTATAATGGTATTTCCCATGTTGTTATGATGGCAACGCCTAAAGATCTTGATTACTTTGCAATTGGTTTTTCGTTAACGGAAAAAATCATCGACTCTGTTAATGACATTTATGGCATTGACATTATTGATACCAAACAGGGCATTGAAGTCCATATCGAACTCTCTTCACGGCGCTTTATGCAATTAAAAGAAAAACGTCGCAATTTAACAGGCCGAACAGGTTGTGGTATTTGTGGTACAGAACAAATAGAACAAATTTGCCAACCAATTGCACCACTTTCATTAAACGATAAAATTAATTTATCGGATTTTCAACAATCGCTTGATCACCTCACTCAAGTCCAGACAGTTGGCTGCCAAACCGGCTGCACCCATGCTGCTGCATGGCTCGATTTAAGTGGTAATTTTATTGCCGGGTTTGAAGATATCGGCCGGCATGTCGCCCTAGACAAACTATTAGGTTACCGTGCAAAATCACAACAACAAAATAATCAAAAAGGCGTAATCCTTGTCTCAAGTCGTGCTAGCTACGAAATGGTACAAAAAACTGCTCGTTGTGGCGTAGAAATTCTACTTGCCGTATCTGCTGCAACCTCAATGGCTATAGAACAAGCCAAACAAAGCCAGTTAACATTAGTTGGATTTTTTAGAGGCGCACAAGGTGTTATTTATACAAACCATGAACGCATCATCGCATAACAAACGATTTTAACTAAAATCACAAAAAAAGTTGAGGAAAGGGGTTTTTGAAGGCCGTAAACTGAAGTGACCCCCAATAGTTGGACTTCCAACTATAGGAGTTTTTTTATGTTAAAATACAGTCGAGAGTTAAAAATTACCGTAGCTAATGAATTCTTATCAGGAATATCGTCGGCAACACTATCAAAAAAATACTCCATCCCTCGTCGCCAAATAAGATATTGGTCTCAGGTGGTGGAGATTCATGGTGATAATGCCTTTCAACCCACGCCACATTTTCGTAACGGGCAAGCGAAATTAGAAGCGCTAAAATTAATGTGGGCAAATGGTTGGTCTATCGGGCATACAAGTGCCATGCTAAATTTAGTCTCACCCGGGATATTATTTGTTTGGCTTGAAAGATATCGAGAAAAAGGACTCCTTGGGCTTGAGACTCAATCTAAAGGAAAACACCCAATGAAACCAGCACGAATTACTTTAGCAAAAGATAATAAAGAAAAAACAATTGAAGAATTAAGAGAAGAAGTTGCTTATTTACGAGCGGAGAATGCAGTACTAAAAAAGTTGGAAGAGCTGAGGCAAGCAAAACAGAAACAAGCAAAGAAAAAACATTAATTGTCTTAGCACTTAAACATGAGCATAGCTTAAAGCATTTACTATCGACATTACAGTTGCCTAAAAGTGTCTTTTATTATCATGTAAACAGGCTGAAAGCCCCTCGTGCTTATGAATATGAATTAGCGCGTATTAAAGCAATTTACGACGAACATAAAGGTTGTTATGGTTATCGCCGTATTCATTTAGCTTTAAGCAAAGAAGGGAGCAAACTTAATCATAAAACAGTACAACGACTAATGAAAGCGCTTAATCTTAAATCGACAGTTAGGCCGAAAAAATATCGAGCCTACCGAGGTGAGATAGGAAAAACAGCGCCCAATCTTCTTGGAAGACAATTTAACGCGTCAAAACCGAATGAAAAGTGGGTAACGGATGTGACCGAATTTAAAGTAAATGAACAAAAAATCTATCTATCACCTATTATTGATTTGTACAATCAGGAAGTGATTGCCTATAGTATAGCGAAGAACGCACGTTTGAGCTTAGTTACTGACATGCTTAAAAAAGGGATATCACGATTAGAAAAGGGACAAACGCCTTTACTGCATAGTGACCAAGGTTGGCAATATAGAAATCCCATTTATCAAAAACAACTTGCTGACAATGCGATAAAGCAAAGCATGTCGAGAAAAGGAAACTGCTTAGACAATGCTGTTATTGAGAACTTTTTTGGTTTATTTAAGTCTGAAATGTATCATGGTCAACATTTTAAAGATGCCGATGAATTGATAGAAAAAATAGAAGACTATATTGAATACTACAATACTAAACGGATTAAAATTAAATTAAAAGGACTGACGCCAGTAGAGTACCGAAATCAGGCCTTACAAGCTGCTTAATTTGTCCAACTTTATGGGGTCACTTCAAACTAGACTTTTTTGCTTAAAAAGAGTATGGTGTGCGCCTTATTACGTGGTTCGTGAACCTCCCACGCTAAAAAACTAAGGAAAAAAATGAGCAACATTACATTATTAGGCGATCAATCCGTTCGCTATCCAACTGACTATTGTCCAGATATTTTAGAAACCTTTGACAATAAACACCCCGGCAATGACTATTTTGTTAAATTCAATTGCCCGGAATTTACTAGTCTTTGCCCGATCACTGGGCAGCCCGATTTTGCTACTATTTATATTTCGTACGTTCCTAATATTAAAATGGTTGAAAGCAAATCGCTCAAGCTATACCTATTTAGTTTTCGCAATCATGGTGATTACCACGAAGATTGCATTAACATTATCATGAAAGATCTGATTAAATTAATGGCGCCTAAATATATTGAAGTTTGGGGAAAATTTACGCCTCGTGGTGGGATTTCTATCGATCCTTATGCAAATTATGGTGAAGCTGGCACCCGTTGGGAACAAATAGCGATAAACCGTTTAGCTAATCACGATCTTTATCCTGAAAAAGTCGATAATCGCTAATCCAATTTACCTTTAATAGGAAACGTTCAATGCAAACTCGTAAAGCACTAGTGATATTTTCTGGTGGGCAGGATTCTACTACCTGTTTACTACAAGCGATTGCTGATTATGGTCGCGAAAACGTCGAAACCATCAGCTTTCAATATGGGCAACGCCATGCCATTGAGCTTGAAAAAGCTAAGTGGATTGCCGAAGATCTTGGCGTTAAGCAAACCGTGGTGGATACCTCGGTGATTAAACAGACGACTAATAATGCTTTGATTGATGATTCACAAGAAATCACAGCAGCCAAAGACGGCGATTACCCGAATACTTTTGTGGATGGCCGTAATATGCTGTTTTTGCTTTTAGCAGGTTGCTATGCTAAGCAACATGGTATGAGTGACATTATTATTGGCGTTTGTGAAACCGATTTTAGTGGCTACCCCGATTGCCGAGATATTTTTATTAAATCGATGAATGTATCGATAAATCTTGCCATGGATTATAACTTTAATCTCATTACCCCTTTGATGTACTTAACTAAAGCCCAAACATGGGAAATGGCCGATAAACTGGGTTATTTGGATTATGTCCGTAACCATACTCATACTTGTTATTACGGTGTTGAAGGCGGATGTGGTAAATGTCCGAGCTGCATCCTTCGTGATAAAGGATTAGCAGAATACCTTGATCATTCAAAATAATGCTAACGAAAAATAGTAGTAACACAAAATAATAGTAACACTGGGTTCACTCACCCCATTAAAAAAGGAAAAATTTATGTATCTGCACACTAATTCAGAACAGATAAACCAATTTACTCGTACACAACAAATTAAAGCCCTTATCTGGCTTTCGTTTTTTCATATTTTAGTTATTGCGTCCAGTAATTACTTAGTTCAGATCCCCTTTGATATTTTCGGCTTTCAAACCACTTGGGGGGCATTTACCTTTCCATTTATCTTTCTTACCACCGATTTGACGATTCGGGTATTTGGAGCGAGTTTAGCTAGGAAGATAATTTTTGTGGTGATGATTCCAGCTCTGTTTTTTTCTTATTCTATTTCTGTGCTGTTTTTTAATGCTCATTGGATGGGATTTTCGGCATTATCTGAGTTTAATAGTTTTGTTTTCCGAATCGCACTAGCTAGTTTTGCTGCTTACTTAGTTGGGCAATTAATGGATATCACTGTGTTTAATTATTTACGTAAGAACCGGGCATGGTGGGTAGCACCTTCGGCATCGGCCATATTGGGTAATGGTATTGATACTATCGTCTTTTTTGCGATTGCATTTTATAAAAGCACCGACCAACATATGGCAACAAATTGGATCGAAATTGCTACTGTTGATTATGGTTTTAAAATTATTATCTGTGGCTTATTCTTTTTGCCATTATATGGCATCATCTTGAATTTTATTTTAAAAAGATTAACGGCAAAATCGCAATAAACGTGTTATTAAATATTTAACAGCTCATGAATTTATTAACATTTAGCGTTTATTACTAAAATAAGTAAGCGCTAAATGTCATTATTACCTACTCTCCTCTTTTTTGCATATTTACAAAAATTAACAATTATCTTTAAATAAATTAAAGCTTTTGCTAAAGAGTCTTTGCTAAACTTTTAGCAAAAGTGCATAATATTAGTGAAAAAAAACAGCATAATGATATAAAATCGTAAGGAGTATGTAAAATAATGAGATTGTTGAAGCAGTTAGTTGTTTTAGGTTTATTTTTGACGTTATTCGCTTGTGACGCTCAAAAAGATAAAACAGCTGATTTGGAAAAAACCAATAAAATTGGGCTAACTACTGATCAAACAGAGTTAACAACTGATGAGGCGACGTTAACTGCTGATAAAGCTGAGTTAGCCACAGATGGAACTGAGTTAACTGAAGGTAAAGCTGCTTCAGCTACAGATGAGGCGTTAATCGCTGATAAAGCAGAACTAATCACTGATGGAACTGAGTTAACTGAGGACAAAGCTGCTTCAGCTACAGATGAGGCATTAACCGCTGATAAAGCAGAGCTAATCACAGATGGAACTGAGTTAACTGAGGACAAAGCTGCTTCAGCTACAGATGAGGTATTAACCGCTGATAAAGCAGAGCTAGCCGCAGATGAAACTGAGTTAACTGAGGATAAAGCTGCTTCAGCTACAGATGAGGCATTAACCGCTGATAAAGCAGAGCTAATCACAGATGAAACTGAGTTAACTGAGGACAAAGCTGCTTCAGCTACAGATGAGGCATTAACCGCTGATAAAGCAGAGCTAATCACAGATGAAACTGAGTTAACTGAGGACAAAGCTGCTTCAGCTACAGATGAGGTGTTAACTGGGGATAAAGCAGAGCTAATCACAGATGGAACTGAGTTAACTGAGGACAAAGCTGCTTCAGCTACCGATGAGGCGTTAACTGGGGATAAAGCTGTTTTAACCAAAGACGAAACGGATAAGGCAAAGCATAGTTCTAGCAATAACTCACAATCTCATAATTTATACAATCCAACTCCTGAATTCATCGAAAAATATAAAGGTAAAACCTTAAAAGTTGTTGATAGTTCTGAAGTTATTCTTGATGGCTCAAGCACCTTAGTCGTGACTTTTTCTATACCCGTCAACCCTAAATTAAATTTTTCGAATTTAGTTAGATTGGTTGACAAGCAAAAAGGTGTCGTAGATGGTGCGTGGGAGTTATCAGATAATGGACTTGAATTAAAACTTCGTTATCTTGAACCAAATCGTGACTTGATTTTAACCATTGATAAAATGTTATCAGCAATTAATGGTAGCCATTTACAATTTGTTTATCAAAAAGAAATAAAGACTTTAGATCGTCAACCATTTGTGGATTTTGCAAGCTCTGGGCTGTTATTACCTAGTAAATCCATGAGAGGATTACCGATTAAAACATTAAATATCGATAAAGTTGATATTAATTTTTTCAAAATTAAACCAGAAAAGTTATCTGATTTTATTAGCAATTTTGGTTTAGGCAATCTATTACCATTTTGGCGCTCAAATGAACTGAATGAATATACTGATTTAGTTTATTCGTCACGATTCGATCTGAATCCTAAACAGAATGCTCAAGAAACCGTTATCGTTGATCTGACGAAAGTTTCTCAGCTTAATCAAGAAGGTGTTTATATCGCGGTAATGAATCAAGCGGGCACTTATAATCGAGCGAATCCATCAACATTATTTTCAATTAGTAATATCGGGGTTTCACTTCATCGCTACGAAAATGACAAATTGGTGGTAATGACTCATAGTTTAGATAGTGGCAAACCACTTGCAGATATTAATCTATCTCTATTATGCACTAACAATGAAGGCCTAGTTTCTTCAACATGTGAAGTGCTTTCTACAACGACGGATAAAGATGGTTACGCCGAATTTATTCAAGATGGAGAATCATATTCAATATTGACAGCAAGTAATGGTCAACAAACCTCATTTGTAAATATTGAACGAAATGCACTTAATTTGACTGATTTCAATTTGTCGGGTAAAAAATTCACCAAAAAACAATTATTTGTTTTTGGTCCTCGGGACCTTTATCGACCAAAAGAAACCGTCTATTTTAATGCATTATTGCGTGATGCTGATGGGCAACCGCTACCTGATCAACCTATCATGGTTAAAGTGCTTTCTGCTGATGGACGAACGGCTAAAAGTTTCCAATTAAAAAGCAGTAATGATACCCATGGCTTATATCAACAACAATTTGTTATTCCAGATAATGCAGCAACAGGTAAATGGTCGATTCGTTTTAATTTAGGTGATGATAACGAGCACCAATGGGATTTTAATGTTGAAGAGTTTTTGCCAGAGCGTATGGCGATGGAAATTAGTACCCCATCTGAAGGTCCTATTTTAGGGGATGAAGATGTCACTTTTGGCGTCAAAGGTTGGTATCTTTATGGTGCCCCAGCATCAAGGAATGATTTAAAAGCAAGTATTTATATGAAAAAAGTAGATACTGTTGCAGGATTAAATGATTTCAAAATTGGTTCAGTTACAGATGATAAGCTATATCATAGGCTTGATTCTTTTGATGCAGATCTGGATAAAGATGGCCTTCTTAGTATTGATGTTAATAAAGATAATTGGGCTAAGTTGAATTCTCCTATCCAAATCGTCTTACAAGCTAGTTTGCTTGAGTCTGGTGGCAGACCTGTTTCTCGTTATGCGACGCAAACTATTTGGCCGGCATCTAAATTGCCTGCGATTCGCGCATTATTTGAAGAATCTCCATATTATGATTGGTATAGTGATACTTATTACAAACGTCCTACTGTAGATGTAGATGGTCGTGCAGAGTTTGAAATTGCTTATGTCGATATTGATGGTAAAAAACAAGCAACAAGTTTTTTAAAAGCAAGACTCGTGCGTGAGCGTCGTGATTATTATTGGACTTGGTCAGATGATGATGGCTGGCGATTAAACCATAACTCTAGTGAGTTTGTGGTTTCTGAAGATAGTTTATCTATTGATGCTGATGGCACGACTAAAATAGCGTATCAACCAACCGACTATGGTTCTTATCGTGTTGAAGTTGTTGATAGTCACACGAACATTGTGACAAGCTTCCGTTTCTGGGCTGGTTATGATTGGGAAGATAATACTCATGGCACTAAATCGGTGCGACCAGATCAAGTTAAGTTGAGTATAGATAAATTAGCTTACCGTGCTGGTGATGTTGCTAAAGTTAATGTTCAAGCGCCTACTGCTGGTTCAGGTTATATTTCACTTGAAACCAATGATGGTATCATTTGGAAAAAAGCAATTACAGTTGGTGAAGAAGGTTTAGATGTTGATGTGCCAATTGAGGATTGGGGACGACATGATATCTATATCAACGCAATGATCGTTCGTCCATCGACAGATGCTTCAGTACAAACCGTGAAACGAGCAATTGGGTTACTTCATTTACCTATTGATACGTCAGATCGTCACTTGAACGTGTCAATCCAAGTGCCTAAACAAGTGCTACCAGAAAGTGTTGTACCGGTTAAAATCAAAATGGATAAATCATCTATCCAAGACGGCAAAAAAGTTACCGTATTGGTATCGGCAGTTGATTCAGGTGTCTTAAATATCACTAATTATGTTACGCCAGATCCTTATGAGAGCTTCTTAGGACGTAAACGTTATGATGTTGATATTTTTGATGTTTATGGTAAACTTATTGAAGCATCAGGACGTAATGTTAACATGAGCTTCGGTGGTGATGCGATCATCTCAGGTGGTAAAAAACCATCAAATGAAGTTAAGATTATTGCCCAACAACTACAAACCATCCAATTAAATGCCGAAGGTGAAGGTGTTGTTGATTTACCATTACCTGTTTTTAATGGTGAATTACGCATAATGGCACAAGCATGGGATGCAAATCGTTTTGGCAAGGCTGAGGAAAAAATGAAGGTTGCCTCTCCAGTTATTGCCGAATTATCGACTCCACGATTCTTATCGGGTGGCGATCGTTCGATTTTAACACTAGATCTGCATAATTTGACTGATACTAAGCAAAATATGCAAGTTGATGTGTCAACTACTGGTTTAGTTCATCAAAGTGGGCCGCAAACGACATTTATTTCTCTGGATAGTAAGCAAAAAGATATTGTTCAAATTCCTATTATTGCTGATTACGGGTACGGTAAAGGCACGGTAACAGTAGATATCAAAGGTATTCTCATTGATGATTTTGATCTAAACGTTAATCGTTCATGGTCAATTGGGGTGAGACCTGCATATGCAGCAACCACAAGATCTTACTCTGCAGTATTAGATAAAGATGAAAATTGGAAATTACCAGATCAAGCATTATCAGGATTGATTGATAATACTATTGAAGGGAAATTGACTGTTTCTAATCGACCGCCTTTGAATATATCGCACTATATTAAAGAGTTATTTGCTTATCCTTACGGCTGTTTGGAACAAACAACTAGTGGCTTATTCCCATCGTTATATGCTAATAGTGAGCAACTTACTCGGTTAGGCATTAAAACAGAGTCAGATGAGATACGCCGTAAGAAAGTTCAAACTGGTATCTCACGCATCTTATCAATGCAACGTAACAATGGTAGCTTTGGTTTATGGAGCAATTATAGTGAAGAAGAGCATTGGCTTACGGTCTATGCAACTGACTTCTTATTACAAGCGAAAGAACGTGGTTACCAAGTTAATGATAGAGCACTTAATGCAGCAATATCGCATATAGGTCAATATATCTATGATCCATCTTCACTAAATAATATTCACTATTATAGTGATGAAAGTGCTCTTGAGTTTAATAAACTATCTATTAAAGCTTATGCTTTAATGATTTTAGCTAAACAAAATAAAATTACCTCAGCAATGCGTAATGAGCTTTATTACTTAGTTGATAAGGTTAGTGCTGACGAAGCGTACCTCTATTCACCATTACCTGTAGCTCAATTAGCGGTTGCAGCAAAACTAAATGGCTATCAAGCTGCTTATGATAAATTATTACCATTAGTTTTCAGTACGCCATATAAGTATGGAAACAAATGGCTAGGTAATTACGGTAGTAAAATACGGGATGAAGCATTAATTTTATCGTTATTGTTAGAAAACGATATTGCTAAGAATAATCAAGGTTATTACCTAGTTAATTTATCAGAATTATTAAATGATAAACGCTATTTATCAACTCAAGAGCTAAACTCGTTATTTATTGCTGGTTGGTCATTAGAACAGCATAGTGGTGATAATAAATTTAAAGTAGGCATAAATGGAAAAGTTAATGAAGCTGGCCCAGTCTTTAGAAGTGCTTATGATTATGATGGGTTAACTCAAGGGTTATCGATTGATAATTCAGAATCTGATGAACCACTTTATGCTAAGTTTTCTGTTACTGGTTATGAGCAAGAACCACCAAAACCAACATCAAGTAGTAGTTTCTTTAATATTAGTCGAAGCTATTACAACTTAGAAGGGAATAAAATCTCACCTTCAAGTTTAGATGTAGGTTCAATGATGGTTGTGGTTCTTGAAGTAACATCTCAGGCACCTGTAAATGATGCGTTGGTTGTTGACTTTTTACCAGCTGGCTTAGAACTTGAAAACCAAAACCTAACTAATAGTAGCGTTAATTTATCATCAATTCCTAGTGTCGCTGACTTACTGAAAGGTGACGATATGAGCGAAATCAAACATCAGGAATTTAGAGATGATAGATACGTTGCTGCTGTTAATATTAAACAGTATGCAGGTTATAATACATATCGCAAACGCCTTGTTTACTTAGTTAGAGCGGTAACGCCGGGAGATTATGTGGTTCCTTCTCCTTATGTTGAATCAATGTATAATCCGGACCGTTTTGCTATTGGGAGATCGCTTGAATTGATGACTATCTCAAATTCTAGCAAAGCACAAAAGTAAACAAATATTAAGTAAGATAATGTTTGATTAATTATTCCGCCAATAAATTTGGCGGAATTTTTATTTTAAAATACATTTAGCAGGATTTATTGAATAACGATAATGAAAAAGCGATTTTATAAGCTGTTTATTTTTTTATTGATATTATTTGTTTTATTGGTTGGCAGTTTTTTTGTTGCAGACTACCTTTTCCCATTATCTATTTCGCAAAACAAAACGACGCAAACTATTGTTGCTCAAGACGAAACGCCATTATGGCGATTTGCCGACCAAAATGGTATTTGGCGCTATTCAGTCACGCTTGATGAAGTTCCTGACTATTATCTTGATGTTTTATTAAATTATGAAGATCGTTATTTTTACGATCACATTGGTATTAACCCGATTTCTATGTTTCGAGCTGCTTGGCAAAATATATCAAATGGTAAAATTATTTCAGGTGGTAGCACCATTTCTATGCAAGTGGCTCGATTATTATACCCTCACGATCGAACATTCTTGGGCAAGTTAAAGCAAATTTTTCGAACGCTTCAGCTTGAATTACATTACAGTAAAAAAGAGATTTTAACTTTATATGTTAACCATGCACCTTATGGCGGAACAATAGAAGGTATCGGTGCAGCAAGCTGGTCTTATTTTGGTAAACAACCAAAAGAGCTAACGAGAAGTGAAGCAGTATTATTAGCCGTATTACCTCAAGCACCAAGTCGGTTGCGACCAGATCGATTTCCTGAAAGAGCAAAACAAGCACGTGACAAGGTCTTAGATAGATTGGCTGAATACCAAGTTTGGCCAAATGAATTGATCGAACAAGTTCGACGAGACGAAGTTTGGGTTTATCCACGTAAAGCACCACAATTAGCGCCATTATTAGCTTATCGCTTAAAACAGGAGTATCCTAATGATGATATTATTCATTCCACTATCGATACTGCTATCCAGTATAATTTAGAAGATTTAGCCGCTAATCGAGTGAAACAATTACCGCCTAAAACATCATTGGCTATTTTAGTTGTCGATCATACAGACATGACAGTAAAAGGCTATGTTGGTTCCGCGGATTTTAATGATAAAGAACGCTTTGGCCAAATTGATATGATTAAGGCATTACGTTCTCCTGGCTCTACATTAAAACCTTTTATTTATGCATTAAGTATTGATGATGGTATGATTCATTCTGAATCCTTATTACAAGATGTTCCTCGTACTACTACAGATTATCGACCAACAAATTTTGATGAAGGCTTTAATGGCCCTGTTAGCGCATCGGATGCTTTAAGCAAATCATTAAACGTACCGGCTGTTCAGCTAATAGAATTATATGGCCCAAAACGCTTTACCGGTAAGCTTGCTGGTGTTGGTCTACCATTATATTCTACTGCAAATGAACCTAACATCTCTTATATATTAGGTGGTGCTTCGTTAAGACTGGATAATCTTGTTAGTGCCTATAGTGCTTTTGCGCGGCATGGTAACGTAAGTCCTTTACGGTTTACTCCAACAGAGCCATTGATTAATAAACCCCTTCTATCAGATGGTAGTGCTTGGATAACAAGGCAAATGCTGATGGGTAGTAATCTGCTATCTTACAAAACAGGAACCAGTTATGGTTATCGCGATGCATGGGCTATTGGTGTAAACCCACGGTATTTAATTGGTGTTTGGGTTGGTCGGCCAGATGGGACTCCTGTGATAGGACAATATGGCTCAATGTCCGCAATGCCAATTTTGCAGCAAGTTAATTCTATATTGTTAAATAGAGAAAGTCGCTTAAATCGTCCATTTGTTTTTGATGAAAAACCAGAATCAGTATCATCTGTAAAAATTTGCTGGCCATTGGGGCAGCCACTTCCTGAAACCGATGCAAATTGCCATCGTCAAAAAACGGCATGGGTCTTAAATGAAATGGTGCCACCAACATTAAGTACTTTTAGTGAACTAAAAAATAATATTTATCGCTCTGGTTGGATAACTATATGGGTCAATAAACAAGGTTTGCGTGTTGCTGCTGACTGCTCTGGTGCGCAAAAAAAACAAGTTGCCCTATGGCCAATTGCATTAGAAAATTGGTTGCTAACTAAAGAACGACGGCATTCCATATTACCGCCAATTGATAAAAATTGCCCTGTAATGGGAAAAGATGTTTTTGTTTCGCTTAATGTTATCGGATTACGAGATAAGCAATTGATTAGAGCATTACCCGGCGTTAAGCAAGTGACTGTTGATTTAACAGCAGAAGGTGGGTTTGGCGAAAAATGGTGGTTTTTAGATGGTGATTTAGTCGCTCATTCAAAAGATAATGAAAAAGTCGCCTTAACGATTGCTAAAAAAGGAATTCATCGTTTACTTCTATTGGATGAAAGTGGTCAAATTTTTCGGTTAACTTTCATGTTAGGTTAATAAAGCAGACATCTATTATAATAGAATATGTTTTCTTAATTATTTGAACAAAACGATATTAAAAATAATTAATTTTTATTCATATAACGATTAGTTATATAAATGTGAATATTTGTTATTTAGCTGTAATAGTATTTATTGATAGACTTTTATATAAATAACAAACCACCTTATTAAGGATGTTGCAATGAAATTACTTACCAAATCACTAACCGCTATTGCTTTAGTAGGCTCATTATTGGGGGTTAATACTGCTTATGCCGATCGTTTAGATGATATTGAAAAACGAGGAGAGATTAAAATTGCTGTATTTGATAGCAACCCTCCATTTGGCTTTATTGATGAAAAGACCAATAAAATTGCAGGACTTGATGTTGATTATGCAAATGAAATAGCTAAAGCGTTAAACGTAAAAGTCAAACTAGTTCCAACCAATCCAGCCAACCGTATTCCATTGCTTACTTCACAAAAAGCAGACTTAATTGTTGCAAACTTTACTGTTACAGATGAGCGAGCTAAAGCAGTGGATTTTAGCGTGCCATATTTTGCCACAGGTCAGAAGTTTTTAGCTAAAAAAGGATTATTAAAAACGGTTGATGACTTAAAAAAACTGCGCATAGGTGCTGATAAAGGCACTGTAATGGAAATTACATTGCGTGAAAAGCTACCAACTGCGAAAGTCATCTCATATGATGATACACCTTTTGCTTTTGCCGCTTTACGCAGTGGTATTGTACAAGCTATTACTCAAGATGATGCCAAGTTAATAGGCTTACTTGCTAATGTTCCTGAAGAACAGCGAGCTGCTTTTGAAATTTCTCCATTTAGCATTACACAAGAATATCAAGCTGTTGGTATTCCTAAAGGCGAAACAAAATTAAAAGAAAAAGTTAATCAAATATTATTAAATCTTGAAAATAATGGCGAAGCATTAACGATCTATAATCGTTGGTTTGGACCAGATACTAATTCAGCCATGCCTCGCGGTGATTTCAAAATAGGTAAAGGTCAATAAACAATGCATGAGCAATTGCTAGAGCCACGCTACTTGTGGAGGTTATGGGATGGTTTTTTAGTCACTATCGTACTCTCTTTTTTAACAATTATTTTATCTACTATCCTTGGTTTTTTATTAGCAATTGCTCAACAAAGTCATATTAAAATAATCAAAGGCGTTGTCATTAGCTATAACGCCATTTTTCGTTACTCACCATTATTACCACAGCTTTTCTTTTGGTACTTTGGTGTAGTTAATTTGCTCCCCATTGAATTCAAACAATGGTTATTTGATGAGCCACAAATTCAAATGTTGTTTTTCACCGTAAAAATGCCATCTTTTGAATTTATAATGGGATTAATTGGTTTAACATGTTATTCGTGCGCTTTTATTGCTGAAGAGTTTCGTGCTGGCATTTTGGGCGTTAGTAACGGGCAAGAACAAGCGTCATTAGCTTTAGGTTTTACTCGTTGGCAAAGTATGCGATTTATTATTTTACCACAAAGTATCCGTATCGCCTTTTCGCCTTTAATTGGCCAATATATGAATATTATCAAAAACTCATCCTTAACGATGGCAATTGGTGTGTTAGAACTATCTTATGTTTCTCGTCAAGTTGAAACTGAATCGCTAAAAACATTTCAAGACTTTGCGGTAGCGACATTTTTATATATTTTAGCCATTGTTATTGTTGGTACCCTTGGCAATATTTATCAATCAACGCGATTATGTATCAACAAGGGCTAATGCATTATGGATTTTAAAGGCTTTGAAGTTATTTGGAATAATTTAGGTTACCTTATGTGGGGTAACTTCCTTGGTGGTATAGCGTTAACGTTGTTGATGAGTTTTGCTGCGATAGTCTTTTCGACTTTTTTAGGCATTTTAGCTGGTGTCGGCTTAACGGTCAGTAAAGGCCTATCACGTCAACTTTTAGTGATTATATTGGGCTTTTTAAGAGCTATTCCCGTCATTATGTTAATATTTTGGACTTATTTCTTATTGCCAATTCTATTAAATATTGGTGTACCTGCTACTGCGACAGTCGTATTCGCTTTATCACTAATTGGCGGGGCATACATTGGCCATTCAGTTCATGCCGGAATGATAGCCATTACCAAACAACAATGGCAAGCAGGTTTCTCGTTGGGCTTAAATAAAAAGCAAGTCATTATTTTTATTATTTTGCCACAAGCGTTAAGAATGATGTTACCTTCATTTGTTAATCAATGGGTATCGTTAATTAAAGATACCTCTTTAGCGTACATTGTCAGTGTTTCAGAATTTACCTACATTGCCACTCAAATTAATGCCCTAAATATGATTTATTCAACCGAAATATTCCTATTTGTTATTGTTGTTTATTTTCTTATTTGTGCGATGCTTGATTTTATCGTATCTCTGTTAGCTAAATTGTAGTGTTTCATGAGGTTGTTTACACCTTATCATTAAGACTGGTTCTTCATTAAATACAAAAAAAGTTGAGGAATGAAGTGACCCCCAATAGTTGGACTTCCAACTATAGGAGGTTTTTTATGTTAAAATACAGTCAAGAGTTAAAAATTACCGTAGCTAATGAATTCTTATCAGGAATATCGTCGGCAACACTATCAAAAAAATACTCCATCCCTCGTCGCCAAATAAGATATTGGTCTCAGGTGGTGGAGATTCATGGTGATAATGCCTTTCAACCCATGCCACATTTTCGTAACGGGCAAGCGAAATTAGAAGCGCTAAAATTAATGTGGGCAAATGGTTGGTCTATCGGGCATACGAGTGCCATGCTAAATTTAGTCTCACCTGGGATATTATTTGTTTGGCTTGAAAGATATCGAGAAAAAGGACTCCTTGGGCTTGAGACTCAATCTAAAGGAAAACACCCAATGAAACCAGCACGAATTACTTTAGCAAAAGATAATAAAGAAAAAACAATTGAAGAATTAAGAGAAGAGGTTGCTTATTTACGAGCGGAGAATGCAGTACTAAAAAAGTTGGAAGAGCTGAGGCAAGCAAAACAGAAACAAGCAAAGAAAAAACATTAATTGTCTTAGCACTTAAACATGAGCATAGCTTAAAGCATTTACTATCGACATTACAGTTGCCTAAAAGTGTATTTTATTATCATGTAAACAGACTGAAAGCACCGAGTGCTTATGAATATGAATTAGCGCGAATTAAAGCAATTTACGACGAACATAAAGGTTGTTATGGTTATCGCCGTATTCATTTAGCTTTAACCAAAGAAGGGAGCAAACTTAATCATAAAACAGTACAGCGACTAATGAAAGCGCTTAATCTTAAATCGACAGTTAGGCCGAAAAAATATCGAGCCTACCGAGGTGAGATAGGAAAAACAGCGCCCAATCTTCTTGGAAGACAATTTAACGCGTCAAAACCGAATGAAAAGTGGGTAACGGATGTGACCGAATTTAAAGTAAATGAACAAAAAATCTATCTATCACCTATTATTGATTTGTACAATCAGGAAGTGATTGCCTATAGTATAGCGAAGAACGCACGTTTGAGCTTAGTTACTGACATGCTTAAAAAAGGGATATCACGATTAGAAAAGGGACAAACGCCTTTACTGCATAGTGACCAAGGTTGGCAATATAGAAATCCCATTTATCAAAAACAACTTGCTGACAATGCGATAAAGCAAAGCATGTCGAGAAAAGGAAACTGCTTAGACAATGCTGTTATTGAGAACTTTTTTGGGCTATTTAAGTCTGAAATGTATCATGGTCAACATTTTAAAGATGCCGATGAATTGATAAAAAAAATAGAAGACTATATTGAATACTACAATACTAAACGGATTAAAATTAAATTAAAAGGACTGACGCCAGTTGAGTACCGAAATCAGGCCTTACAAGCTGCTTAATTTGTCCAACTTTATGGGGTCACTTCAGGAAAGGGGTTTTTGAGGGGGGAAAATCGTCAAAGTCTACCTTAAATTTAAAAACTACATAAATTATGTACCAAAATTGTCGAATTTGTTGGCATATTTTATACTGTCTACAATATATATAACAGAAGTGTTTAAATTGAAAAAAGTTTTTTTGTTACTTTGCTCTTTTCTACCGAATATTGCTGGTGCAGCATACAGCTATCATCGTTTTTCATCGATGTCACGTTTTCGAGGTACTAGAGTACCTCTTTCTCAAATGCAAGGTTCTGTCTGTGCATTTGTTGCTTTATCAATAATCTGGCTATTGCTTATTGTGTTCTTTATAACTGTAACTATCCCCTAAAATAGTACAGCAAAAAAGTAGAAAATTCTCTATGATAAAAGTAAAAGAGGATTTAATGATGAAAAAAATGACTGAACATCAAATCGTCGCTATTTTAAAAGAAGCTGAAGCAGGTATTCCCGTTAAAGAACTGTGCCGTAAATATGGCATGGGTAATTTAACTTTCTATAAATGGCGAGAAAAATACGGCGGTATGGAAACGTCGGATATTAAACGCTTAAAGGAGCTTGAGGCAGAAAACCGCAAGCTTAAGCAGATGTTTGCCGAACTGAGCTTAAAATCCCAGCTTCAAGAAGAAATCATAAAAAAGCTTTAGTGCCAACTGGGGCACGTAAAACGTGGGCACAGCAACTACAACAAAATAATTCAATCACTATTACGATGAGTTGTGCCATTGTAGGCTTAAGCCGTTGTGCTTACCATTATCAATCTAAGTTACAGGATGATTCAGTGATTATTTCGGTATTGAATGCTATCACAGACCGGCATTTACGCTGGGGCTTTCCTAAATGTTTTAATCGTATCAGAAAGCTCGGCTATCAATGGAATCATAAACGGGTATATTGGGTGTATTGTGAATTAAAGCTTAATCTCAGGGTAAAGCGTAAAAAACGTATTCCTCCACGATGCCCGGAAAGGTTATTAGTCCCCAATAAACAAGGTGAATGTTGGTCAATGGATTTTATGAGTGACAGTAGCCGTAATCAACGTCGCTTTAGAACATTCAATGTCATCGATGATTTTAATCGTGAGGCGTTAGGTATTGATATTGCAGTAAGCTTACTAGCGGGAAGGATTACCCGTTACTTAGATAAACTGGCCGAATATCATGGGTATCCATTAAAAATACGGGTCGATAATGGGCCAGAATTTACAGGAAAAACCTTTACCAACTGGGCTAAATTACATGGTATAACCATTGATTATATCCAGCCCGGTAGCCCATATCAAAATGGCTATATTGAACGATTTAATCGTACCTATCGTACTGAAGTACTCGATTTATATCTTTTTAACAACTTAGCGCAAGCAAGGAGAATAACTGAAGAATGGTTAACGATTTATAACACCGAAAGACCACATGAGGCATTAAATAACATGACACCGATTGAGTATAAAACACTAAAACAAGCAGCATGATTTTCTACGTGGGTTGTGTACTAAGTTTGGGGGATTTACAATCCCACCATAACATTTTCTTGATTTTCTCTTTGGTTTTGTCCCGAGCCATGACTTTTTGTTCTAGCTTTTGTATTTGTGTATAAATTTCAAGTTGTTCTTGGTTCAGCTTTTGCTGTGGGTTGCTTTTATAATCTTCTGGAAGCCTTTCAATTTTTCTTCTTAACGCTTCAAAGCCTTTTTTTGCTTCTTGTTTGCTTGTTTCTACCGTGTTGATATAAGCATCAAGTTTTGCTTCGTCGCCTTCCGTTAAATAATCCAATACATTGCTGACATTTTCTGTCATTTCACTATTTAACGCTTCCCATTTTGGCAATTTGCCTTCCGAATCCAGTTTGCCATACCATTCACTTTCATAATGGATTAACAGGCGACCCAGTGATGAGGCTAATATTGGCTTATTAATTATCTTATTAAAGCTATTAATATCTATCTTCGCATATTTCTGATCGCTAGAATTGTATTGCTTGTCTAATATTGTTAATGTTTCTTTTATTGTTGGCGTGTATTGTTCTAGTGATGCATTATCCTTATTTCTGCTTAAGGTTTTTTTAGCACTCAGATAAATGTCTTTCAGGCTGGCATTTTCTTTAACTTGCTTAAAATCAAACCAATCCCAGCAACTCACTTTTTTCACACCTTCGCTTTCGGTTGATAGCCAACCAGGCGAGATAGTGTTATTTTTATCGTCAAGGGCTTTTTCTATGTATACCCATAAGGTATCTTGCTCATCCACCGCTCGATTGGCTCTTGCTTTAAAATGATTATCATTCATATTAAGTAAGAGCGGTGTGTCAATAATCAGTTTGCTACTAGTTAACTGGCTGTCTTGTAATGGGTGTTCACTCCATGCCTCGGTGTCTGTGGCTAATTCGATTTCATTATTGTTTTCTTTCTTTATTAAGATATTTTATTAATCCCTCTTTCGTTGAAAATTCGCAGCGTTTTTTTGTTTTAAAATTATCTATACATCCAATTTTTGCTACAAGAGCATCATCTCCTATAAAATATAATGCTCTTAACACACCATCATTATCAATTAATACTGGTAATTCAAAATAACGATAGTGTATGCTCGATTTAAAAACTTCTTTTGTTAGAATTAGGATTGATTTGCTTTTGGTTTTATTCTCTATATATTCATATTCAAAGATACTTAATAATTCATCATATTGATATGGGTAAATTTCAAATGCCTTATATAATTCTTTGTTATTATTAGTTAAAAAATAAACCTCTAAATTACGTCTTCCATCATCAAAAGTATTGCTAAGAAATAGAGCAGTACCTTTCTTACCTTTATATTCAACATCAATTGGTGGATGAGCGATGTTATCATATTTAGGAAATCGATATTCTTCTGGAATTTCTTCTGGAATAGTTTCTAAATCCTCATCAGAATTGGCATAGGCATTTTGCCCTGTAAAAATTGAGCTTAATAATATAAACAACATTGTTTTGAACTTCATGGTTACTCCTCATTCAAAAGAAATAGAATTAAAATCTTTTATTTTTTATCATATTATCAAAAAACCCCCTTATCGATGAAGCATCTTTATACTTACATATTTGTGTGTTACCCAAATAATCAATACCACCATCAATACAGTTATCTAAACCAGCAATACTTATTCTATCTGTCTTAAAAGATTGGATATACAATCCGCCTTCTTCTTTTAAAACTGAAAATCGAACATTCAAATATAAAGTTTCCTCCCCCGATTTATTTTTTTGAAGAACAAAAATCATGGCATTTTCTTCATTAGGATTATAACTAAAAATTGATAATATCTCGTGGGTGAAAATAGTTCCAACTTCATTTAGTTTAAAATTACCTAAATTAAAATTATAAACAAGATGATGGTTTTCCTTATTAGGATCTTTGGGATTTGCAGGAACAAATAACAATATTGATTTCAATCCATCGTAGTTTACTAATACTGGAGGATGGACAGTACTAATTGCATTGTAAAAATCAATCGAATAGGCATGAGAATATTCTCCGTTATCATCTTCATCATCTTCTTCGTATTGCTGGGTAAAAGGAGAGAAAGTTGGTAATATTTTTAATGATAACGGTTCTTTTTTTGCATAGCAAACAAGAGGAAAGCTGCTTAGCACAATAAATATTATAAAATTAAAAGTTTTAAATATTTTGAAAGATTTTTTTATCATCATAGATTTCCTTGAAATGATTATACCTATCTTTATAACTTTTAGTATGCTGATTAATTTTTGCAGTTATCAGATTTACTGTTGATTCATCAGAACCTTGATCTGCAATATTGTATAATTTATATTTAAGCCAAAAATAGACACCAGAATGAACTATATATTTATAATTTGTATGTAATAAATCTGGATTATCAACAAAATTAATGTACTCCCCACCCCAAATTTCCTGATATCCATTTGCAAAATCTACATAATTATCCCTACCCGTTAACTGTTTTAATCCTCTTCCTCTAAAATTCCAACCATCATCAGTATCTGAGCCAAGATTTCCTAATCTATCTCCCATGGCTTTATTTGCAACAAATTTTTGGCTCTCCTCCGATACAGTTCTTAAATTTTTTGGAGATCCATCAGGATAACCATGCTTTATTGCATCTTCAGGATTATTTTTAAAATATTTATATGTTGTTTTTAATCCACTAACACTATAAGTAAAATTTTCTTCAGTTTGTAGTGATAAACCAACTTCTTGTCTAATTTGAGCAAAAAAATGACTTAATCTAAGAGGTGTATCAAGTTTATATTTGTTCATATGAACGTTAATATCATTTACTATGAATTGTAATAAATCTCGCCGATTATTTGATACAGAAGTGAAAATCTGCTTTAACATATCAACTGTTATACAAAATTTCGGTTTGAAATTAAATAATGCTACCGGATGAATAAACCACGCCCTACCATCAGCACTAAGCGTGGCCGGTGGGGCTAAGTCTGTTGGGGTGGTTGTGGTATTGGTTGTCTCGCCATTTTCTGGAGGCGTGTCTTTAGGTTGATTCAACTTAGCTAAGCCTTTAGCAACATCATCCCACCATAACATTTTCTTGATTTTCTCTTTGGTTTTTTCCCAAGCCATGACTTTTTGTTCTAGCTTTTGTATTTGCGCATTAATTTCAATCGGGTTTGGCTATGGCATAAAGTTTATAATTGTCATATTACAATTTAGCTACCACAATCACTTCATCTCCCCCAATAAGACAGTATAGAATTAGTTACTGTGCGTGGACACGATTTATCTACAATCTCATTTTGAGTTTTATAAAATAATTTTAGGTCATATTTGTACACTGTATTCCTTATTCTTCTTTTTAATAATAAAAAAGATTATTATCATCAACTTTGCTTATATAGTTGATATTAGGTTTTTGATTATTTGGCTTATATTTTCTTTGAAACTTTAATTTCCAACATTTTCTATTGGTCAATTTTCTTAAATCAAGTCTTGATATTTTTTTGAAGTTTAAAGCCTTAAATATTTGCTCAGCTATTTTTACTTTAGTTTTAAAGCTGTCTTTTAAAGCAATAATAAAACCAATAACAGCTAAGAAACCAAAAGTCATTACAGCAGCTGACATTTCATTTAAATAACTATTACTTAAATTAACAACCTCGTTTAAACCATGATAGTATATAGAGATGCCAGTCATAACTAGCAGAGCAACCGTTAAAGTCATAATAGTGCATTTAAAACAAAACACTGAATAAGCCCAACGCCCCCTAAAACAATTTGGGCAAACACTAATTAACCGTTCATCGGGTTTGGCTATGGCATAAAGTTCGTAATGGTCATGTTGCCATTCAGCTACTACAATCACTTCATCTCCTGGTTGAAATGGACAATCTCCAACCCACCCTCGATAAATCTCTTTTTCAATTTGTACATTGACAAAGTTAGCATTACGCAAAACAGGGGCAGTTTTTGACATACCCGTTAAACCCACTTGCCCCCGTAATGTGCCTATAATTGCCCCTATTTGTGCTGCTCTTTCGGTTCTTTCCATTGATTCTTGCATATTTTGGTACGATTCAACTTCAAAAGCTTGTTGTTGCATTTGTAAATCAATGCTTTTTATTGTGCCACGAATACAAGTAAATTCATCGCCCAGGCAAGGTAAAACCGGTGGTGTAGCGTGATGTCGCCACGATTTATCTACCATTTTATTTTGAATTTTATAAAGGGTTTTTAGAGTCATATTTTTATCGCTCTTAGTTTAGTGAATAAGGGGATTTAATTGGAATTTTGAATTATTTTCGGAATTGATGCCTAAAATGTCATTAAACGATAAATCGGAAAGGATTGAGCTATCCCAGCCAATATAAGTTAAAAAACTATCAGTAGCTTGTTCGACTTCTTCTTGACTTTCTTCTATTTTCATTAGTTTTTTAAAGGCTGTTAGTTCTGCGTCAAAATTTGGGGATACATTACGATCATATTGAGTGCCAAAACGGGTTGCTCTAATCCATTTTTGGATATCGTCATCAGCAATCAATGTCCAAACAAATTCTAATGCCATTGAAAATAATTGCACCCACCATGTGGCAAAAACGGTAATAATTTTCAATCCAGCCATTACTATAAACCTATTAATAATAAATCGACTAGCTAATTTAGGCGACATTTTTAACAGGACTAAACTAGATTTTATAATCTGACTAGCATATATAGCAACATTTAATATATTTAGAGATTTTTCAAAATTATCTTGATTTTCTTTCGTTACCTGTGAAATTGCATATAGTAACCCAAATATCGACGATGCCCCACTGGCTAAATGTCCTGCAACTCGTAATCCTGTTACTAGTTTGGTGCCTTTATAGGCAATTTCGACAGGTTTGATTAGCACATTGATTATAGAGCTGACCAAACTCAATGAAGCAGACAGTATTAAATTAGTAAATTCGTCGTCGTTGTGATCATCTTTTTGATGAAATAATATTGCAATAACCGGTAGCTGAAAAGCAAGCAACACGGCAGATAGTCTTGTTTCTTTTAAATTACGTCCAAATGCTTGGCTATTATGAACGCCCCACATTTCATCGTGTTTTCTTTTTATAATGATATCAGCTGTTTTTTTTGCTCTATTTATAATGACTTTTCTTAAAATATTGTGAGTGTAGTTTTTTAAATAGCGATTAATTAACATGCCTTTCATACCTTTTTGCCCTACGTCCGGAAAAGGGGATGAAAACATTTTATAATCATTGTTTAATTTTTTCATTCTGTCTACCCAAGCCCGACGGATGTAATATTCGTGGATAACACCGCTAACGACTTCTGGCTCAAGCCCTGCCCTTGCCATAAATATTTTTTGGGCGATAAAGTGATTAATATGATCAGCATAAATATGCATATTTTTGACTACCATGCTAATAGGTTTAATACAGAAAAATTTGCCAATCAAAATAGAAGCAAGTTTATCGCGTTTGTAGGCAAATTTATCAATAAATTTAGCATTGGGTTTCTTAGTTTGCAGATTGTCATTGATTTCTTGACAAATTTCAGTAAAGCTAGATAAGTTATTAGGCATAAGGGACAAGATGTTTTTCAGTCTTCCTTCACCGTCGACTTCACTGTATTTTTCAGCATCCAGTAAAAATCCTTCTAGCTCTTTAACTGCGTCTTTTTGGTTAAAGGCAATCGCACGCCAAAGTAGGTTGGTTTTAGGAATTTCACGCGCTTTTATCCATTCGCCAATAGTATCATTGCCTATTTTCGTGTCTTGTACGCCGTCTATCGCTGTGACAACCACACGCTCAAATTCGATACCATCTTCTATATTGTCCTGACTATAGTCATTTAACACATTAAGGTAATTATCACTTTGGATCCATATAAATAAATTCTCGCTACGCTGTTCATGTAACAAGCTTGCTTGTTTCATAATTTCTTCATATTTTTGGTTATAGGTGTTTCGTAATGCTTGATTTATTCTTGCTTGGTATTTTTCCCACGCTTTTTTAGATTCATTTTCATAGCCAGTTTTATATCGATCAGCACTATATTTTAATATTTCCATAACGTTAGCATCGTGTCTATCAATACACTCATGCAAACGATTAGCCAAAGATTCAACTTTATATATGCCTGTTTCCGTTAGAAATAAATCGTAGGAAAAATCATTGTTATATTGAAGATTGTTCCATTTTTCGATGGTGTCATAAATGCGAAGCCTTGCTTTTAGTATATTTGGCTGACTAGAAAAAAATTCTTTTGTCTTGGCTCTCATGTTTTCAAGCCATTTTGGATCTTTATAATACCTATTTTTTGTTTGAATTAAACGTTGATTTTTATAAAGAGTTTCTTTCTTTTTTTTACTGTTAGTCATTGACTCTATGAAGTTTTCTTTAAACATTGTTAGCAATGCATCAGATTGGATTTCATGTTCACGCTCTTTACTAAATAGTTGTAAGTATCCTATAATTTCATTACACCAACCATTTAACTCATAAGCAATGCCAACTGCATCTATTAGTCCTACAATGTAGCCATTTGGTTCAGTTGAACGTTGTAAAGCAGATTCAATAGTATTATTCAAATGACGGTCAACAGCCCACGGAAAAGTAGTACAATGGTTATCTAAGAACTTAGCATCCCATTGGTTTATGTCATCTGAAACCAAATTATTAAAATGTTCAATTGTTGGATCGGCTATTTTTGATTTGATATTTTTATCTGCATAATCAATAATTTGCTTTATATTTTGTTGATTTAACTGTGCGATACCTTTTCCGTCAGGTATTGTGCCTTCAGCCATGTTTTTAGGCTCAATCATTGTCATTCTTTCACTGCGCAACTGACTATTTGTTTCATAGTTTTCCAGTACATCATCTTGCCATTTATGCTCACTATAAGCTAACCAGACTCTGCCACACTGATTTGGTTGTTCAATGCAAATAAATTCAGCACTGGCTGCATTTTGTAAAGTGGCAGCACAGCCACAATCTTCTTGGCTTGCCATTTGGGGGGAAAGTTGTTTCCAGAAGGTGCCATTTTCAGCAATTCTGTAGACTTCCCAATAATTACTTCCTCTAGCACCTTCTTCATAAAATAAATATAAAAAACCTTCACGAACTACTCTTAATGCATAGTCATAATTATATTTGAGTTTAGCTTTATCAATATCTGGACGACTTGCCCAGCTTGGCAGTTTAAGCTCCTCAACTTTTGGAATAGCACAATAATTAACCGGTAATATTGTTAATCCTTTTGATGAAGTACAATCACACTGCAGAGCTTTCTCCTTGTTTTAATTCTTGACTTTGCCACTTAACTACTTGCCATTCTTTTTCTGTCATTGATGCAACTCGCTTCTGGTAATATGTCCCTTTCTCCTTTAATAACGCAGCAACTTTTGGAGTACGATGAAATTCACTACCTATCGTTAAGTAATGCAAAGCAAACAAAACTTTATCTTGCTCATCATTTAATTGGTATTGATTAGCAATAAGTAGTGCTTTTCGTATATATTCTCTTGCCTGCGCTTCACTATAACGAGGTTGATTTTTATACTTATGTCGATATTTAAGCAAAGTTTGGTTTTCAAGGCCAATATTTGCAATATGGTTCATTTCTACATGATTTACTCCTAAACAATGTGTAAGAAATCCTCTACAGATCTTTGATGCTTTATAACATTCTAATACACCATCACCATTAAGCACTGCCCAGCATATTGTTGCGCTAAGAATTTTATCTCTTATTTGGGGTAATATTAAATTTAGAATAGAATTTAATACAGCAGGATCATAAAGACGTAATAGATAATAGCTGTATGTTATTGAGTTTTTTTGAATGCATAAATTAGCAATATAATCACTTAGATCTTGTATTTTTTCATTCGAAAATAACCAACCACAAATTGCTCTTCCTTTTCCAGATAATAATGCCTTTGTTCTTGTTTCTTGAAACGATAATTGGATCAATTGTTTTAATATTTCAATCTGTTCATTTAAATTGAACGGAAGTAAGGCTGGCACATTTTGAATGTTGAACACGGGGTGATCAAATTGAACAAATTGTAATTTTGAATAGTTATCTTCAATGTATGTATACACGTCATTTTCTAAGGCTAAATCACTGAGGTCACGCAAACTTAAATCTAATAGCAAATAACAATAGTCTGCTTCTTTAGCGTTTTTTATTAATTTATCTGCTATATTGCTAATTTGTTCATCAGACAATTTATCGTCTTCATATAAAAAAAGCTCAGGCGTATTAACTGTTTTAGTCATAGTTCAACTAATGCCCCCTGTTTTTTTGTTTGTTGTGATAATGTCCGTTGGCATCCAATAGGTAGCTCATTTTCTACTTTTTTATTTACAGGCCCCATCTTCTGCATCACATTACATTTAAGATACACATTATCTTGCGTGCCCAGTTCAATCCCTTCACTGCTGATTTTGATATAAGAGCCACCACAGATAAGCGTGAGTTTATCGCTGCGGTGATAGTGACTTCACCATCCACGCTATCCACTTTGATATCTTGCTTGGCCGCCATATTGAGGTTGTCATTTTGGGCTTGCACCTCAATATCGCCTTGGTTGGCAAACAGTTTCATGCCTGATTTATGGGCAAATAACCCTATTGCTTCGGATGAAGATACGGTGATGTTTTTTAATGCGTTAATATCGGTTTGGTTTTCGCTGGTTAGGGTTAAGCTATTGCCTGTTGTCAGTTGGATGTTTTCAGGGCTGGTTAAGGCAATGCCTTCTTGCGCATAGGCCAGTAAGCCACTTTGGGTTAGCTGAGTTAAGTTGGCTTTTAGTTGGTCTTGACTGTCGGTATCCGCGCTGTGTGCGTCGGACTGGGTAGCGGCATTTTGTAGGGCTTTGGCAATTGATAAGGCGTTTTCAAGTTGCGTAATGGCCGCTTGCATATCGAGCTGTTTGTTTTGGGCTTTAGGCTCGGTTTGGGTAGTAAGGTACAGCCCTTTATTGGCAGCAATTGCGCCCCATTCATCCGTCCTCAGCTCAAACCCTTCACCGCGCTCTTGTTTGTTTTGGTCGACAAGGTGACCGATGTTTAACTGGGTTTTACCGTATTCGGTGGCGAGTTTGATATGCTCTTGTCCACGTTTATCATCCATGCGCAGTTTATTGTTAGCTGGCGTGCGAATGACATTACGGTGTTTGTTAATGGTGGTCACATGGTCAGGGTGGGCGCTGTCGTGCATGGCATGGGCAATGTAGGGTCTGTCTGGGTTGCTGTCCATAAAAGCAATCGCCACTTCAGTGCCATCAATCAATGGAAAATGAAAACCGTATTCTCCCCCAGCATAAGGTTTAGCTAATCTAAGCCACAGGCTTTCCTCACCATTTTTCCACTCTTTTAAATCAAAATTGAATTTAACTCGGTAGCGTCCTTGTGTGTCGATATAGCCATAGGTATCGTTATCTGGGCTAGTTATCCGTGCTGACAACGTACCCCCAATTTGTGGCCAAGCAATCGGGGCGGGGCGATAAGGTTTTAAAACATTAAACGCAATAGCGGTAAAACTGAGTTGGTAGGCATCACTACGGCTGCCGTGTCCGGTGACACTGAGAATAATAATGCCTTCATCAATAGTGGCAAGCGGATGGCCTTCAATACATACCAATTGCCCAGGGGCTAGATGATAATGGTTGGTTTTACCCTGAATAATAACTTGATTACTGATAGCGTACTCATGGCGAATACGTGCATACCCATTACCACTTTCAATAGCATTATCATGGCTATCTAAACTTTTATAATGTTCACCATAAAGGTAGTGAGTGCCGTGGGTTGTGGTGTCATTTGGTTGGGTGTTGATGTCGCTTAATAATAGGGCGTTAGCATCACGGTAGTTATAATCTTGCACTTTAAACGATGATTCAACCATTTGGCTATGCAAGCTAATATCCCAAATACTCGGTTTGCCACTGTCTAGCGTACCACTGGGCAATGCGTATTTCACCTTGGCAACTTGTTCATAGCCTTGTTCGTAATCACTCATCACCATAACATCACAATCATGTTGAGCCTGGCTTTCAAAGCGGAACCAAATACCGACATCAGCCAGTAATCTTTGTATAAATTCAAGGTCAGATTCTTGCCATTGAGTAATAAATTCTCGAGCAGGATAGTGCTCTTTCAGTACTAGACGGTAATCAACACCGCTAAATCCATGATTTCTTAACACCTGCTCTACCACGCTAACCACGCTTTGATTTTGGTAGATAGCACAGTTACGATTTAGGCTTAATCTAGCGACTCTTGGTGATAGGACGACTTGGTAATGCGCTTCGTCTTTGTTAATCGAGAGTTGTTTAAATTCGGTGATAATGCCATATATTTTACGCGTACCACTACCGATAGGTAAATCACTTAACGAACGGATGGCTTTGCTTAATCTATTTTGACCCGTAGGATTAAAAGCAAATGAGGCAGGTTGATTTAAACACGTATCAACCGATATGGCTTTGTTGGTGCTAGTAAAAGTAATGGTATAGTGCCATAACTGGTTTAATTGCTCTTCGCCATTAACGTTTAAAACAGAAATCGGGGAGCTCAATTCATCGATGGTTAAGGTATAACGATTGTGGCTGACTTGCCCAGTTAATTCATTTATGAAATTTTCACCAATATGGTTAACGAGGTGAGATAAATCTTTTTTCATAAGCTATCCTACAAATTCCTTTTGAATCAATTTAATACGAGTTATTTCTGTTATTAACGTTAAATCTGCTTTTGTATGAACAGCAATTTGATTTATATGGATAAATATAATGATGATGGCAAAGAATAAGCCTTTGGGTGGTTAAATATTTCATCCATTACGCTATTAACTTTATGATTAATTATTCGTTATAATCAATCATATTAGATAAGCGGTATTTGGTAATTAAAATACATTTTTTTATACATTGCAATGTTTTTGTTTTTTATTTGTGCATATTGATTAAAACAGTATATAAAAAACTATAAAATTTATGATGATAAAAATAATTAGGATTTAAATATGATAAAAATGACTAAGTTTGCTTTGCTATTTTTTTTTAAATTGATTGTTGATTTTCGTCAAAAAAGTTGAGGAAAGGGGGTTTTGACGCCCTGAAATAAGGTATTCAGGCGTATTTACCTATCTACTAGAGGCTATAAAAGTATCATTATTATAAATTGTTGTTGTCATATTATTTGATAAAAGGCGTAATTTATACGCCTTTATTGTAACGAGTTGAGTAAATAACCATTAGAATGGAATATCGTCATCGAAATCCATTGGTGGTTCAGGCATTGCTGATTGAGTGGCTGGTTTTTCGTTTTGTGTTGGTGCATGAGCTGCAGCTGGTGCTGATGATGTGTTGTTTGCACTTTGTCCCCAATTTTGTGAACCCTCGCTATAAGCATTACCATTATTGGAGCGGTTGTTTAATATTTGTAATACGCCACCAATCGGATTGATAACAATTTCAGTAGTATAACGATCCACACCTGATTGATCTTGCCATTTACGTGTTTGTAATTGCCCTTCAATATAAACTAGTGTACCTTTTTTAATGTATTCACCAGTAACTTCAGCTAATTTACCAAATACAACAATGCGATGCCATTCTGTACGATCACGGTTTTCGCCAGTCTGTTTATCTTTCCACGTTTCTGACGTCGCAACATTAAAATTTGCAACAGCGTTACCATTTGGCATGTATCGAACTTCTGGATCTTGACCTAGATTACCAACTAAAATGACTTTATTAATTCCTCGGCTTGCCATTATAAGCTCCTAATAATTGTATAGATATATGATTGCGATATTGTAACATGAGACTGAAGTAACATCACCGAATTTAATCTAAAATTGGAACTTTGTATCCAACTTTTTAAAATATGGAAAGGATTTCTTAGTCATAGGAATTTTTCTTGATAACGAGTATAATGCCACCCATTTGTAGATGTAACATCTTAAACATTTTTTTACTGGAGGCCTTATGATTAATGCGTTTGGGTTAAAAAACAAACAATTAGTAAAGATTAATGAAGGCGATATAAAGAATGCGACTTGGATTGATTTAATTGAGCCAGAAGAAGCGGATCGTGAGTTTATTTTGACCAATTTAGGCCAGAATTTAGCAACGAGTATTGAATTGGATGATATTGAGGCGTCGGCTCGTTTTTTCGAAGATAATGAAGGGTTACATGTTCACTCCTTCTTTTTTTATGAAGATGCTGAAGATCGAGCTGGTAACTCAACGGTTGCTTTTACTGTACACGATGGGCGTTTGTTTACACTACGTGAACGAGATTTACCAGCTTTCCGCCTATACCGAATGCGCTCTCGTTATCAGGGAATGAGTGATGGAAATGCATATGAGGTTTTATTAGACTTATTTGAAGTTAAAGTTGAGCAGCTAGCCGATCAAATCGAAAATATTTATAGTGAACTGGAAGAGTTAAGTTTAATTATCATGGATCGTTCTGCTCAGGAACATTATGACGAAGCAATTACTTCTTTAGCTGAGCTTGAGGATACAGCTTGGAAAGTGCGTCTTTGTTTAATGGATAGCCAACGTGCGGTTAACTATTTAGTTCGCCGGGCTAAAATGCCAACGGAACAATTAGAACAAGCGCGAGAAGTCATTCGAGATATTGAGTCATTGGTTCCGCATAATGAATCATTGTTTCAAAAAGTAAATTTTTTAATGCAAGCTGCTACAAGCTTTATCAATATTGAACAAAGCAGAATAATAAAAATTTTCTCGGTTGTTTCAGTGGTCTTTTTACCGCCAACAGTGGTGGCATCTGCTTATGGTATGAACTTTGAAAATATGCCTGAGTTAAAATGGGAATATGGGTATCCTTTCTCTTTATTATTGATGTTACTAGCTGGGGTTGCGCCTTATATTTATTTTAAATTAAAAAAATGGTTATAGTTGGCTATTTCCTTTCAATTTTTCAAATAATTGCCGCTAACGTTTGGGGTTAGCGGCAATACTGCTGTTAAAGTAACCTAGTTAAATCATTCTAAATAGTCCATAATATTATTAATTGTGTTTTAATATTGATTGAATTATATGTTTGTATAGAAAGATTTTGTTTTTTAGAAAAGGGAATAACATGAGTAAATATGCACTAGTTACCGATATTGGTGGAACCAATGCCCGCTTTGCACTTTATAATTTAGCAACTAATGAATTATCTGCAATCACTAAAATTCTGATTTCAAAAGATGATGTATTACTTGATTTAATTAAAACATATTTAGATTCACAGTTGGTCACCATTGATATGGCGTGTATTGCTATTGCATGTCCAATTAGTGATGAAGATATAATTGAAATGACTAATAATAATTTGTCATTTTCTCGTTCAGAATTGATTAAAGCGCTTAATTTAAGCAAGCTAGAAGTCATCAATGATTTTACCGCGGTTTCCACTTCTATCCCTCAATTGTCACCACAAGATCTGGTTAAAATTGGTGGTGATGAGCCTAATCTTAATTATCCAATCGCTATCTATGGTGCAGGAACTGGTTTAGGGGTTTCTCATTTAGTAAAAGTTAATGGGCGTTGGATGAGTTTATCTGGTGAGGGGGGGCATACCGAATTACCCATGATTAATGAAGAAGAGGACCTTATTTTAGCGCAATTAAGAAGAAAATTTGGTCGGGTTTCTGCAGAACGATTTTTGTCTGGTAATGGTATTATTAATATTTATCAAGCATTATTACAAATTAATAACCAACCGGTTGAAGAGGTTACTCCAGATGTTATTGTTAATAAGGCATTATCTAATAGTTGCCCGATTTGCTTAGCTACATTAACCCATTTCTGTACTTTTATGGGGCGATTTGGTGGTAACTTAGCCTTAACGCTTAATACGCAAGGTGGTGTTTATATTGCAGGCGGTATTGTGCCTAGATTTATTGAGTTTTTTAAATCATCGCCATTTAGAGAGGCCTTTGAACATAAAGGTCGTATGTCGTTTTTAGTCAAAAAAATTCCTGTTTATGTAATAACACACGCAGATCCTGGGCTATTAGGTGCTGGTGTTTATTTGCAAAATAGCCTTAAGTAGTTAAGAGGTAGAATTTCATTTTATGATGTGGTGTTATATTTATAGAAGTACGAAAAAAGAAAATTGTTATCTTTATATGGAGAAAGAAAACGATTTTTCTCAAATTCCAGAAAAAATTATGTCAATTTTTGGCTCACCAGTTTTTGTTATGAAAGTGTTACTCGATGGTAAAAGACGTTTTGTTGTTGGGACTTCCGATGAAATTGAGGAAAAAATAAAAACAGATGGCTTTTTCTTGCAGATGTTAAAAGAAGATGATTTTAAAGTATGATTGAACCATTTTGGGAATATAAAACATTAGATCAAATGAGCGATGACGAGTGGGAACAACTTTGTGATGGTTGTGGTCGATGCTGTTTAAATAAATTAATGGATGAAGATACTGACGAGATCTTGTACACGAATGTTGCATGTAATTTGCTCGATTCAAATACTTGCCAATGCAAACATTATCATAATCGCTTTAGCTATGAGCCTGATTGCATTAAGTTGACAAGGGAAAATTTGTTGACTATCGAATGGTTACCGTTAACTTGTACTTATCGCTATTTTTCAGAGACAGGGCAGTTACCGGAATGGCATCCATTAATTGTTGGCAATAAAAAGTTAATGCACAAATTAAAAATATCGGTAAAAAATCGAATTGTTTATGAAAAAGATGTGATTTGTTGGGAAGATCATATTATTTAAAAAAGAGAGCATATGCTCTCTTTTATTTTTTAAAGTACTAACCATAAGTTACCAAGTAAACCGATAGCGAATAAATTGAGGAACATTAATACAAAAACAAAAATCATGAATGAAATATCAATCATGCCTAATGGTGGTACGATACGGCGAATTGGCGCAATAAGTGGTTCAGTCAACTGGGTAAGTAGTTCATCAGCAACAGATTGTCCGCGGCTTATCCAGCTTAAAATTGCCCTAAATAATAGTAACCAAAATAGTAGATGCCCGATTGCATGAGCCATTGCGGCCAAGGCAAATAGCAGATAATAAGGGCTCCAAAGTGGCGCATCGATTCCTTCAAAGCGGAAAATAAACATAATTTTAAGTAATGCAACTACATAAAAAAGCACCCAAGTAGCAGTATCTACACTGCCAATAGAAGGGATTAATCTTCGCATTGGGCCAATAACAGGTTGGGTAATACGAACAATGAATTGGGTAAAAGGATTATAAAAATTGACTCTTACACGTTGCATCCATAAACGTAGAATAAGCACGTATAAGCAAATAGTGAATATAGCTCTTCCTAAGAAGATTAACGACATCATGTGATACTCCTAAAATATAACTTAGTCCTCAATATATCATACATATTGCCGCGCACCAAAGATTGCACTGCCAATACGAACCATTGTGCTACCTGCTACAATCGCAGCTTTCATATCGCCTGACATTCCCATAGATAATGTATCTAAGAAAGGGTAGTCGGTTTGTAATGCTTCTAAAAGCTGGCTCATCTGTTTGAATACTTCAAGTTGTTTTGTAAAATCATTTTCTATTTCAGGGATCGCCATTAAGCCGCGTAGCTTTAAATTAGGTAAGGTAATAATTTGTTTTACTAAATCGGCTACCTCATTGATGGTAACCCCCGATTTGCTTTCTTCATTGCTAATGTTTACTTGAATAAGGACATTTAATTTATCCATATTTGCTGGTCGTTGTGCATCTAGGCGTTGAGCAATTTTAAAACGATCAATGGTATGCATCCAATCAAAATTTTCTGCAACCAGTTTGGTTTTGTTTGATTGTAATGGCCCGATAAAATGCCAAGTGATGGGTGTTTCAGGCATATTTTCTTTAAAGTATGCGATCTTTTCAACCCCTTCTTGAACATAGTTTTCACCAAATGATAATTGACCAGCATTTATTGCTTGAGTGATTAATGTTACAGGTTTGGTTTTACTTACTGCAATAAGTTCAATGGAATTGGGATCTCGCTCGCAATCTAAGGCAATTTTATGTATTTCGTTTTTAATCGTAGTTAAATTGTCATGTACTGTATTCATATTGGTTTCCAATAAAATAATGGATTGTTACATATAATGTTAAATTCAATGCTGGCTTTTAGTGTAACGCAAAAAGCGTCTGATTTGCATCTTTCTAGTGGTGAAAAGCCTTGTATTGGCGTTAATGGTGAGTTAAAGCTCATTTCGGGAGATACATTATCTCCGCAGAAACTTGAAATTGATTTATTTAATCTACTAAATAATGCTCAAAAAACTACTTTGCAAAAATATCAACAGATTGATTTTACTTATCATCTTGAAGGTCTAGGGCGTTTTAGGGCAAGTGTTTTTTATCAGCAGCGTGGTATTTCTGTCGCATTTCGAATTATTGAACAACAGATACCAAGCTTGCATGATATTGATGCCCCCAAGGTGTTGGTTGATTTAGTCAAAGCAGAATCAGGAATTATTTTGGTGACAGGTTCAACGGGTAGTGGTAAATCGACAACTTTAGCTGCGTTAATTCAACATATAAATCAGACTCAAGCTAAACATATTATTACGTTAGAAGATCCTATTGAGTTTATTTATCAAAATGATAAATCACTTATCCAACAACGAGAAATTAAATACTTCGGTGATGCAATTGATAACTTGTTAAGGCAAGATCCTGATATTATTTTATTGGGTGAGTTACGTAATAAACATACCATTCAAGCAGCACTAACTATTGCTGAAACGGGGCATTTAGTTCTTGCCACATTGCATACAAACTCTGCAATACAAACGATTAATCGTATTATTGATGTATTTGACGATGGCGCACGTGAATTGATTCGTGCACAGCTATCAAGTAGTTTGAAAGCAATAATATGCCAAAAATTGATTCCTCATAATGGGGGCCGAAAAGCCATTTTTGAGGTCCTTATTAACACTCAAGCCGTTAGCAATTTAATTAGTGAAGGTAAAACAAAGCAAATATTATCGCTAATGCAAACAGGACAACAATATGGTATGCAAATTATGGCTGATAATTAGTTATTACATAGTTCTATACCAATCTAATTTTTGAATGATAACAATGAATAAATATAGATATATACCTTTATAAAATTTTACAAAAAATGGGGCGTTTATTTTTTTGCTGTGTGTTTTTTGAGTTATAATTAAGTGATTTTTATATATTTTGTTTATAAATAAAATGAGCTAACAACTTAAATTTATTAAATAGAATTAATGTGTTAGAAGATTATAACTTGAAAAAATAAAAGGCAGATGATATAATGATGATATTAGACAAGCAGGCAGCAGGCAGCAGGCAGCAGGCAGCAGGCAGCAGGCAGCAGGCAGCAGGCAGCAGGCAGCAGGCAGCAGGCAGCAACCTGTACGAAAACTAACACTACCGCTATGGATTTCATCACTTTTTAAGGTTTCCCGGTACTTTCCTTATCATAATACACACCTAATAACATTTTTAAACTTTACACAACAGACAAAGCCTGTATATTTACTAAAAATAGCGAAAGCATATAGTAACATTTTGGAGCTAATACCGATTCGTTTAACTATTAAACGTAATGTTTTCAAAGTGATGATGGTATTATTTAGCTTAATCATATCTAATAACGTGGCATCAATGTTATCAGCAGTAACAACCAAAGAGATTCATGGTAGTGCGCCATACTTAACTTTTGATGGTGGACGTTCGCATGCTGATTCTGTTTCTCCATTATTGTCAATTGTGCTACCTGATAATAAAGTTATTAATGCATTAGAAGATGCATCAAGTATGGAAAGTCCGATCATGTTAGATAGAACATCTGTTACTTTTGCTGATATAAAAACGTTGGTGCCATTTGCAAACTATCCAAATATATTAACCGATGAAGTTATTGATAATAATGGTTATTGGCAAGATGATGATGGCGATAAGCTTAATCACACAAACACAAGTAAATTAACTATTAATTGGCAAAATTTGGAAGGCCAAGATATAACTAGTTATGTAAAAAACAACTCAAATAGCGTATTGAATGGGTGTGATGCGCCTTATAAACTGACCTTAGAATTAGATGATATTGAAATAGTGACTCAATATGGTATACCATCAAAAAGTGGTAAATTTACAGGTGGAAAACACTCTTATTATATTTATCCTAAAATTGATACGCCTAAATTTTGTTATGCTAAACCTAATTTAGAATATGATATTTATTCAGATAACACGCCTTATGACGGCGCTGTTTCTATTAATGATGGTGGTGAGTGGCGAAAAAATCGAGGCTTTCATGCTTATAATTTGAGTAACCCTGGTGCAAACTTTCCAACAACTGGTTCTAATAATTTGTTTTTTTATTTAAGCGTAGCAGGTATTAAAGCACAGGATTTTGTTAATACTAATGGCAATGCGATCACCCTAGGCGGTGTAACTTTAAAGTTAAATGCGGAAAATAGTTATCCTACAGGTTTGGTTAAAATTACTTTAAATGGTCCAAGTGAACATCATCCAGGTACTTTTATCCCTTCAACATTTTATTTGCACGACACTGATAATCGCCCATTATATAATTTTAAGTTAGAGCGATGGTATGTTGCTAAAAAAAGGTGGCGCAGGCGGGTATCTAAATGGAGTGGCGTTTTGTAATAATTTTAATAATGGTGGGTATCGTGTGACAAAAGTCCTTGATCTCACAAATGCAAGACGAGATGGAGAAGTAAATTGGCAAAATGGTATAAGTGACTATTTTTATAAAAGAAAAATTAGTTATAAGATGAATGATGGTTCTTGGATGGGGGGGACTGTTTAGTGAATGGGGAAGGATGACCCAAATTTACTATAAAGATAGTGACTGGGAATTTTTCCAAGTTGGTGACCCAAATTGGGGAAATGATCGAGGGTACTATTTTACTTCTGATTCAAACGACTCAAAAAACTTCCAATTTGTTGTCGAAACGAATACAGGCGTTATTGGAGATAGACATCGAGAGGATCTAGACTTTAGGATAGCTTGTGTTGCACCTTAATTAGCCTTATTATTATCTAATAACCATTTAGCCAAATTTGGCTAAATGGTCAATTACGCCTATTGATATAACACATTGTGAATTACAGGGTTCATTTTTGTTAACTGAGTAACAGTTAACAAAAATGCTGATTATCTGTTTTAAGTTAATTATTTTGGGGATTTCGTATAATTAAAATAAACTGTATTGATAAAAAATGAGTTTTACATCGAAAATATACTTTATAATTATGCATAATCAACAAAGGATAAAAGGTGATAAATAATGGAACAACGTATTGGTTTTATCGGTTTGGGGAATATGGGCAATGCTATTTTACAAGGCATTTTAGCAAGTAATATGGTACCTGGAACGCAAATTTATGTTTATGATCCCCATTTTGAAAAGGGGCAGGCGCTTAATCAATCTTACTCAATAAATAATTTAGCATCTGCAAGAGATGTTGCAAGAGAATCAGATATTGTTTTTTTAGCCGTTAAGCCGAATATTATTGTGGATGTGTTGAGTGATATTCAAAAGGAATTAAAAAAGAATACCATTGTTATCTCGATTGCTGCAGGTGTAACGATTAAAACGATTGCAAAATGTGTAGGTTATGAACAAAAAATAGTAAGAGTAATGCCAAATACACCTGCGTTAGTTAATGCGGCTATGTGCTCAATAACACCAAATACGGAAGTGACAGACGAAGAATTAGCTATAGTTGAAAGTTTATTAAATTGTATTGGTGAAACAGAAGTCGTACCAGAGTACTTAATTGATGCGGTAATTGGTGCCAGCGGCTCTTCACCTGCATTTGTATTTATGTTTATTGAAGCGCTTGCTGATGGTGCGGTTAAAGGTGGCTTAGCAAGAAAACAAGCTTACAAATTTGCTGCTCAAGCGGTTATGGGATCAGCTAAATTATTGCTTGAAACAGGTAAGCATCCAGGT